>BQNB010034331.1:19551-47540 GCA_026074375.1 Tanacetum coccineum
GTCTTCCTGAAAGGAGATCTACACGTCTAACTCCACCAGCTCCAGTGCCAACTGTTGATAAAGCAGATGAGACGTTCTTACAAGATACATTAAAAGTAAGTCTTGTTGAGCACAAAAGTCGAGAAGAGCAAGAAGCTAGAGAAAATGTGGAACTGGTCAACAAGCACTTAGCGTTGATGGAAGGATCTAAGAATGTTATTAATGATAGTTTACCTCCTAAGAATGATGAACCACAGATTCCTGGCACTAGGTTAGAGCCCAGGAGTGATAAGGAAAGTCCGAAGGTGGAGATCACTAATGATGAAGAGGTGGAAATTACTAATGTTGTCATACCTGTCAATGTTAATGAAGAGGAGGAGGAAATAACTTATGAAGTGTATGAGTTAAAACGAAGGGAGAAAGGGAAGATTGCAGAGGAGTCTAAGAGTACACCATTCCCCACACCAATTAGATCTCCTAGGACTTATACTAATCTCGTATCTTCGGATACTGAGAAACTCCAAGAATTAACGGTAATTGATACTCAAACAACATCATCATCAAGATCACCCAACACCAAATTGTCCAAAACAAATCGACTTCTATCATTATTCAAAGCCAAACCTGCTCAGTTCAAACGTTACAAGAATTTCTTTCAGGAGTTACAGGGACGTTATACATATTTGTTTGGACATCTCAAAGAGAGATTTTTGTCAAGGAAGTCATTCGATACGCTTGCTGATCATCTCCAAGAAGTAATGGTCGAATCATTACCCACCATGGTAGATACGCATATTAAGGAGCAGGTGAAAAAGCAAGTTCCTGAGCAGGTTAGAGATCAAGTTCCAGTGTATGTTGCGGAAGGGCTGATTATGGAAAGACAAAAGACTAAAGAAGAGATGGAACGGATGATTGCTAAAGCTATCTTACAAGAGCGTGGGAATATACAGGCTGAAATCTCCTCACAAATTCAGAAAGCAATTGAACATCATATTCCTTCTCAAGTTGATGCGTCAGTAAGAAGTTATATGTCTGGTCACATTCTTCATGTTCATCCAGCTCAATCACAAACACTTTATGTTCCAGAACAACAATATCAACTGTATCTTTTCATGAAAAACGATCCTCAGTTGCAGCAACAAGATATAGCAATATGGCTTGCACTCCAGATGAAGTTTGAAAATCTTCAGGTACCACAAACTACATGTAGACCTTCTGCCGTTCGCTCAAGAGATCAGGACGATCCTCATGATGATGCTCATCCTGAGGGGGGGAATAGTGCAAAGCGGCAGAAGACATCTGAGTACGAAACATATGTGTTTGGAGAGTCATCGTCTGGACAAGTCAATGAAGAGGAAGTAGATGATTATGATTTTTGGACTGATTCTTATGCTTCAGATGATGATGAAATACCGATGAAGCAAGTGTCACAGGATATTATGGAAGAGGTATCACTGACTATTGATGAAGCAAAGTTAAAGAAAATGGCTGATGAGATGTTGAGACAAAGATGTACTTCAAGAGATGAGCATCAATATCATATTGATCAGATGAAGAATTTCTTGAAAAGTGACATTGTTTGGGAAAGTAGAAAGGAAATTCTTGTCTTTTCACATCCACGAAAGACCACACCTCTAGTTCAAAGCTATCAAAGAGATCATGATGCTCCAACACTATCTCTTATAAATCAAGACCTTTTGTATCTGAAGAAAGGAAGTTCAGGGCCTGAGAAGATCGTGTTCTCACTTCACAAGTTTCCTGCAATTATCTTTAATGATGATGATATCGAAGAACGAACTTCCAGATAGGTGAATAAGTGTGTTAAGAAATTTAATCCTTATGCTCGATATGGTGTTGAACATTGGAAGAATCCTCATGCAAAGATCTTCTACATAAGGAAACAAAAAGAGCACGGAAAACCAAAGGAAGAGGTTTATTCGAACTCAAAGATCATTCAAGTTATCAAGACATACTGGGAATTTGGTCATGAACACAAGTTTGTCACAAAGATAGTTGCAAGAAGATCTAATTAGTGCATTGTGTCGATTACCGAGCCTGATTACAAGAATCTCAATAAGAATGATATTGAGGATATGTATTTGTTGATTATGAATCGCAAGGTTCCTGACTATGCAGAAACAGGGTTGCTATGGTCTTTATCAGTATTCATCAGAAGTTCAGTGATATGAGAAAGAGTGCATGATTTTCAGCTTAGAATTGAAAGTTATCAACAGAAAGTTAATCTTACTGCACCAAGAATGTCTTTCCCAGGAGTTGAAAACACAAAATGTTCTCCATCATCTATGAGCCCGTACATGGAATCATATACAAGAATAGCAAGAAAGAGAAAAGGGTGATGAGACATTCAGAGATTCATAAGTTTTGTGATGCAACGTTGAACAAAGTACTAGAAGGATTAAAAAGTTACAATAATGATGTGAAGTTAGATTGAAGCATCGTAATCAAATGAGAAGATGGGAGATGTGTGAATGGAAGACCACTTGGACCTCGAAGAGAACACCCAGAATAATCGACCCTTAGGGGGAGATTGTTAGGTTCATAAAAAGTATCGATTATGTGGTTTAGTTAATAGTCTTTATTTTGTTTAGTATAAAGTAGCTTGTAATAAGGTGTATTATGCTAAAAGAATGAAATAGCATAATTACCAAAGATTAGGGACTCGAAGTGAAAAATAAAGAAAGGGAAGGCTCCTTCCTTCTCCTATAAATACCCCTCTAATCATCATTAGAGGGTAATGCTTTGTAATAAACATTTTCCCTTTTCCCTCCATTTATAACATTTGAAATTTGAATACTTTCCCTCCACTACTATTCTCTCTAAGCTTCCATGATTGATAATGTATGATTCAAGATAAAAGAGACCTAACAAATTTCTTATAAAAGAAGTTATTTATTTTTAATATTATTAAAAAAGGAATATCCAAACGATAACGTGACCTCACCTCTTTCTCTCACCTACTTTTGCAGTTGAACAGGCGGCTGTTCACTGTTCAAGGTGTCAGACAAAGCATGTTTGCTAACTCTCATTAAATGCGATTTTTAGCACACATGAAAAATAAACCCTAAAACTTTCTCTTAAAATTTATAACTTTCAAATGGCAGTTACCGATTCATAGAGAAGTTTTTGAAAATTCACCAATCACAACATATAACCCAATCAAACTAAAACACAAATCACTTTCACAAACAAATCTCTCATCAAAAAGACACACAAAAACAATCAAAGAAATCAAGACCTTCAAACCCTAAAACAACAATGGCAGAATCATCAAACTAAGAACAAATCCCACCATAACATGAATCATCCACCCAACAGGATCAACCAAGTGAACCAAAAAGTCTAGTTCCACTTGATCCTGCCACTCAAGTTGAGTTTAATCTTGATGAAATCACCTTCAAATCAAACAATGAAGTAGCCCTACTTTATCCTAAACATCCCAACAAAGAGCACTTCATGATTGTCCCTGACTTCATTTCTAAATGTTGTCTCAGTGAGGCATTCACAAGATCACCTAACCAATACAAGGAGTATCTGTCTGGATTTTGGTACACTACCAAAGTTCTTAAAAACTCTAAGGTTTGGTTCTCAACTCCCACCGGGGGAATACTTGGAGAAGTAGGTGTCACTACCTTTAGAATTGCCATTGAGGCAAATTACTTGTCCTACTTAAGTGAGTATGCTAAACTTCCATCCATTGAGACTATAAGAGAATGGTTTCCAGCCATTGGGTATAGTGGGGAGATTGAGGCCAAAGGCACCCTTAAAAAGGGTCTTCTTCCTCTTAGGTGGAGGTTGCTAATGGTCCAAATTATACAATGTCTAGGGGTAAGACTGGTGGGTTTGACTAGATCTCAAACAAAGATGCTATAATCATGTACTGTCTTAGAAATGGGGTTGATATAGATTATGCTAGGTTAATTTGGGAAGAGATCATCAATTAGCTAAAAAAACTAGGCAAAAAGTTGTTCCTTATCCTAGGTTTTTATCCCTATTACTGGAGCACAAGATGGAGGGATATGGAAATGATGATGTTACTCTTAACCCCACTCAAATCTTCAGTGTTCTTAACTGGGCACTGAAGAAAAACCAACATGAAGGACCTCACTTCACCACCCACATATTGGCTATCTGCAATGCAGCTGAGCCTGTGGCATTTAAAGCTCCCAAAACCTCCTCTAAAGATGAGAAGGTTTCCTAAGGCACAACGCTTGGAGCTAAAACTGGATGAGCCAACATCAAACAAGCTCTTGCTAGGTGGACTTGCGCGATTCCATATGAATCGAAATTGTGTCAACTGAGAAAGAAACGATGGTGCGATTCTATGTGAATCAAAACTTGTTCCAGTAAATGAATTGATGGCTTAATCAGAAAGATAGTAACTATCTGATTCACTCTTACCGTGTTGTCTGCTTTGAGACGCTCCGATAATGAGAATGGCTAGTGCAGCTGCGAAACCCTGTTAAGAAGATTCATATGAATTCTATCTGATCACAGGCAGTATTTATACTAATTAACGAGGAACCATAGTTATTGCAACCTTATTTGACAAAGTGACAAAGACACTCTCGTCCATATCTGTTAATTATCATTAACGTAAACTTGCAGGTTATACGGTGGTGGCGGTATCCCATTCAGCTGAAGTCGGATTCATTACCACATGCTCATGCTCAAACTATAAAGACATACTATAAGCATCAAGATTCAAGAATCAAGAAAGCTCAAGTATTAAAGACAAAGACTTCCACAAACTCTAATATTAAAGATAACTTCTCAGAAACCAAACTTCGAGGGAGATTATTAGAGAGCTTTCAAGATGATGCAAAGTATGAGCATGTTGGTCAAGACACAAGATCACAAGGTGGAAAAGATGATCAAGATTGATGGATAAAGATTTAAAGATCTTGAACATAAAGACGAAGTCAAAAAACAACAACAAAAGCTAAAGATCAAAGATCACAAAGCATGAAGGAACAAGCCTGCAACAAAGATAAAGACCAAGAAACAAGATAAGGAAACTCATTGGGCAAAGCAATCTCCAAGAAGCCAAGACATGTTATGACTCGTGAAATGGAAAGCTCAGGAATCCATCAGAAAACCATGCTTCGGGGGAGATTATTTGCCCTCAAAATTACGATGTCAAAACAAGGAAGCTAGTTTCAAGGTTCAAGTCCTCGATTCGGGGGAGATCTGTTAGCCTCAATAATTAAGCTCGAACAAGGAAGCTCGGTCACTCAACGAGAAAGCATTGGTCTTTATTTAATATATGTTGTAGTAGGCTAGAAAGGCTAAATGGGCTCATTTATGTAATCTAATCGGTCACGTGTCATGGGCTAAAGCCTAAGTAATCCTAAGTAATCCCGAGTCCGGCCTATAGAAATCCCAAAGGCATGTATGGTCTCAATGGTTGTAAGTTTATAATACCATCTCCAAGTGTGGAGAGGGTGTTGGTTTACTTTGTATTTTTACATAGTCAATTCAACCATCTCTTATTTTCTTTCTTTCTTTCTCTCTCTAACTTCTCTCTAAAAAATTTCATCTTTCTCATCTTATTTTTCTTGTGTTCATAATGAAGTGAAAGTGGTTTTTGGGTTAATGTCATTTTTAAAAGTAAAAGAACGTAACTATTCATACCCCCCTCTGTTAGTTTCCACACAAAACGCTATACTGATAGGATAGTTATAAAAGGTCTTTTATAACAAGTCAATGAATACATTGCAAGGTGGATGTAGTCAAAAGGATTTGTTCCTCTTTTGAAGGGTTAATAATTTTGTGGCCACTTTATAAAAGTGATTTGATATGTGTATGGCCATACTCAATATAAGATTGTGACTTTTTGATATATCAATTTGGTGATCACATCATTTCTATAACGAGAAACTAAACGTTGATATAAGGAAGAGTAATTCATGTCCTTGTCAACAAGTATTGAACAAATGGATAATTGGTACGACAACCATAAGATCATTAGTAGTAATGATAAGTTCGTTTATATGAGAGAAACAAACGCTCGTGAGTGGTTAGCTCGCAGCGGTTATTCATACATACACATGTCATGTGTGTCCCCGCTCTGTGTGAACGCACTATTCGCGTTGTTGTAGAACATTGTACTTGCTTATATAAGTTTTAGGAGTGTTTATCGCCATTTACAAGTGAGAGTTTGTTGGCATAATATGTGCATGATGAAACATACAAACTGATATTAGTTACTAGTTATGAGACTATGGGTCACAGACAGATAACATGAGATACCCGAAGTACTCATATATATGTATTCAACATACATATATATATTTGTATAAATGAATCGTTCATTTAAGTACGTTTAAATTGGATAGGTTAATTGTTGGGCTTAATTAAGTATTGGACTTAACTAAGATTAAAAGTAAATAACTAATTAAGTGAAACGAGCTAAACAAAGTTTCAGGTCTGGCCATGTCAGGCCCACGACAGGTCGAAACCCATAAGGGGTGTTTTGGTTGACTTTTGTTTATTAAGGGATAATGTATTAAATTTTTTGATAATTAAATATATTCAAAAGATTTTAAAAGATATTGTTTAAATATAAGAGTTATATTTAAACTTATATTGTGTTTTCTTATTGGAGAAGGATTGACACACTATAGATATAAATCTATGAGAGATTTATTATTAACTGATTCGAAAAAAATATCATAACGTTAAAAGTCTCAATTCCATCTCCTTATTTTGGTTTCGATCGAACTCATAGCAAAACACAAGGGGGATCGAACACTTTATGTGTCATATTTTTAAGTTATAATTTGTGGCGGTGTAATTCAACATTATTTATGTATAATGATATCGTTAATAAGGCTTGTTTGTAATTGATTATTAATAGGTTTTTAATTCTATAAGTTATTGCTAACTATCTAAAAATAATAATAAATATCAGATGGTGCAACTGTGGTCGAGAATTGCGCCCAAAAAGGACACCTAAATAAGATTCCCGATTAGTACATGCGATCGGATTTGGGATGGAGATGACAGCCCCACCCCCAAACCTGCCCCGTTGCCATCCCTAATCATATCATGAACTTCCTAACTATGATACGGGTTACATTCGTATCCAAATATCTTATGAAAACTTTATTAGAAATTTATTAATTTAAAGTTTTGAGTGAATCTTACATGCATTTCGTTTATCAATTGCCTAACATATTTATAAGTTTATTCAAGTTTTTGGGTTATTTCAATCGAGTAGTGACTACTCATTGTAAAAGAGCTTAATTTTCGAGCTTATTTGACGAGTTTTTGAGATTATATCTCACGGCTTATTGTGGTTCGTCTCATTAAGTTGTGGTCTTTATGTTCTAGCTTATTATCGCTTAATCTTTCGTGGCTTAACAGCTTACTTAAGCTTTTTGGGTTAGCTTATTTTTGGTCTTCTTTGTAGCTTTTTGTTGAGCTTTTCGTGGCTTCTTGTGATAAACAAGCCTATTACGAAGCTTATTTTGGTTAGCTTATTTTCTGGGTTCATTTGCTTTTTTCAATGCTTATTCAAGCTTTTATGTGGTCCAAGGTTGAGACAAAGAAACATAGATCCAAGTTTTGAGGAAACAAGGACGACGTGGTTTTTTGTTGTTTCGGTTGAAGACAAAAGAAAGGACAATAGTACAAAAGTGAGTTTAACCGGATTAGCATTTTCTCTTTAACCGAACTCGCAACTCTTTTGCAGGACCGATATTCTCGTAAACTTTTAGAAGGAACCGAATCGCAAATCTTTAAAAGGAACGAAACTCGCAACTTCTTTAGAAGGTAACGAACTCGCAATTTATTTAGACAGAAACGGACTCGCAACGCTGTTGAAGGAACCGAAACTGCCACTCTTTAGAAGGAATCCGATTAGCAATTACTTTAGGAAGGAACCCGAATTTCGCAATATAGTGTAGTGAACCGAATTAGCAAGTCCACAAGAACAAAACTATACATGTTTTAAGTAATTTCGGGTTTTTCGGTTTTGAGTGTCGGTTAGTTACGAGGCTTATAATCTATACCATTGCGATCGTGAACTAATTTCGATCATTGTGGTATATTCACATTGAACCGACGATAACCGTACGAGTTAAAAACATCAAAACTAAATCTACATTATTCATTTAATTGTAATTTCAAACGAGGAAGAAGTAATAAAGGAGAAAAAAAAATTATTAATTAAAAGTGGAATTTTGCAATTTCAGTCCCTGGACTCTAAGACAAATTCACCACTCATCCTTTCTTTGATTAATAACCCTCCTTGTTAAAATAACATTAGTCCTTAACACTTGTAATTCAGCCGATTAGCCCTCCAAAGTAACTCGGAATTGCACCGTTAGTCCTTATTTGAGTTTTAATCAACCGTTACTCATTTTAAATTGAAAGTTTGTGCACCGGTCATCGTTTTAAGCTCATTAATCGTTACAAAAGCTCACGTACTTCAATTTCAACAACGATTTCAACAACAATTAATCATTGTTTCACGGTTTCTTCTTGATTTTGTAAAATCCCGCAAAAGATTCCATTTCTTTTCTCGGTTTAAATCATAGATTTGTAAAATCTCATGAACGTTAATTGATTTCAATCCACAACAACAATCACTTTACCTACTTAAGATCCTACAAATCATTTTCACTTCATAATTTAACAAATCATTCATCATGACAACTCCAATCACAACTTCCACAACCAACAGTCAAATGCATAACAACATCATGGCAGCTGGTTTAAGGGATCGTCTACGAATGCTTGCAACGGGAAGATATGATCAATGGCAATCACGTTTCTTAAGATACATTGAAATAAGACCAAATGGTGATACCTTAAGGAAATGCATTTTGGAAGGTCCATACCAACCAACTACTGTCACAATCCAAGCTGTACCTGCAATAGCTGATTCTCCAGCAGTTCCAGAGCGAACAGTAGTTGAGACAATCATGACTATGACCCCTGAAAACAAAGCTCATTATGAATCAGAAAAGGAAGCAGTCCATTTGCTATTGACTGGAATTAGGGATGAAATCTACTCAACTGTTGATGCTTGCAAGACAGCTCATGAAATGTGGATAGCTATTGAAAGGCTACAACAAGGTGAATCTCTCAACATTCAAGATGTTATGACTAATTTGTTTTGGAAATTTGGAAAATTCACTTCTCATGATGGAGAGTCAATGGAGACATACTACTCTAGATTTTACAAGATGATGAATGAAATGATAAGAAACAACTTGACAATTGCTATAATGCAAGTCAATGTTCAGTTTCTTCAACAACTTCAACCAGAATGGTCAAGATTTGTGACAATTGTCAAGCAACATCATGACTTGGATACAGTATCATATCACAAGCTCTTTGACGTTCTGAAACAGTATCAAAAGGAAGTTAATGAAATTCATGCTGAGAGAATAGCTAAGAATGAAAACCCATTAGCACTTGTTGATGCTGCTCAACAATATCCAGATCCTTATTATCAAGAACCAAAATCTTACAAATCATATGCACTGTGACAACCGTGGCTTGAGCAGGTTGGTCAAACCGTAGTGTTGACCTAAATATATGTTCTATATGTATGGGTTATGTGTTATATGTGTTTATACGTGTCTATATGTGTTTGTGTGGGATATGTAAGATTGGAAAATCAATCTATTAAGCGTGATCGTCAAATTGGGATTAGATTTGTGTTGGATTTTGTGGAATTCATTTCGTTCACTTTTGGTGACAAGGAAATGATTTTGGTGATTGAAGTGGTTTCGCGTTAATTGTGTAAGTAAATATACGTATACGTATTTATGTGTTAGTAATATTAGGATGAGATTAGGTTCTAGTAGTAAGGATGTGAAAGAAATAAAATTTCTATTTTTGGAATGTTAGGTTTAATAAAAATGAAAAGTTAATTATTATTTTAAAGTCTAGTAAATTGCGTTTACGCAAAAAGGTATGCGCAAATAAGCTTAGGTATTTATAAAAACTTAAGGTAATGTTAATAATTAAGTAATTAATTAATAAATAAATAAAAAAGAAAAAAAAAGAAAAAGATGTCATTCGGCCGGATAAGGGAAAGAAAAGAAAAAAAGGAGTTTTAAAAGGAAACAAACTCTAATTAGATCTTATCTATAATTAATTGGGGGTTTATAAATAAAAAATAAAATCCCAAACCCTCTCCCCCTTAGTATTGTGATCCGGTCGAAACAGAGAGAAAAGAGGGAGAAAAATTAGTGGTTTTTTTTTGCTTTCGTGATGAAATCCGCTCTATGGTAAGGTTTTAATTAATCTTTGTTAGTTATTAATCTTTTAATCATGTAACAATTAATTATGGTGGATTAATAAGGGTACATTTTGATCAGTAATTAATGATATAATAATCATGATATAATGATTATGGTTTAATTAGAAGCTTATGGATGTAATTGGTTAAACTTAATTCGCGTTAGAATTTGATTTGGATTGAGGCAAAATTAGGGTTGTGTTGTTCGGCCATTATCTCAATGATGGTAATAGCTTTTGTTAAGTTTTCAGTATCTATAACGTAGCTCAGAGAGTCTAGTTTTCAGAACATCCAGCCTCGAAGGTTTATGAGGTCGGGAAGTCATTCAAATATTATTTGCAAGAAAAGTTGTCAAAACAGTAAATACAGGTCAGATTTGGGTCTGATTTCGGGGAGTAAAACCCCTACTTAAAATTCGAATTAGGATTACCCCTTTTATAGAAATCAAGTTCTATGTATCTATTAAACTTCCATAAATATTTAGCCTTTGATTTGTTGTCTAAGTATGGTTTTTAGGGTCATACTTTTTAGTGTGCAACCAGATCCGAATTGGGACTGTTTTAAAGTTTGATTTTCTTAGGAGTACTTGTGCATGTAAATGCTCTTTAGGAATCATAGGTAGTTAATAATACTCCCCTCCATAATGAACTATGTGATTTTTTGTCATGATTTGGAGGTCCAGAGTAAGTAGAGGTTTTGAGTACGTTAAGTCGCGTCAAAATTCTGCGTTTTCGGGTAAATTGTAAGACTTTAAAATAATGTGTAGACGGAATTCGGGTTATTGTCGAGTATGGTGTCAGGGCGACCACTGAGGGGTATCTAACACTTAGACATCCATCAGATGATTGTTTACATGTTCGGGTTTAGCTTTTGGTTTTCACTTAAGTAGCGTCTGTAACACGAGTTATTATGTTGTATAGATTTGTGCTAGTTGTTTGTGAAGCTTATTGTTGGAATCTTTTGGAAAGCTAAGCAAAGGTGAGTTTCATAGCCTCTTTTTCTCATGTTATTTTGGGGTAAGAATGATGCTTGTCTTGTCTTGTTTGGTTTTGCTTGTCTTGTCTTGTCTTGTTGATGTTGTTATGTTGTGAGATTTGGAGCGGGGGTAACGTTCCTATCCAGTGTTATGAGATGTGACTTCGCCTACTTTGTGGGTAAGATCCTTGGAGGTGATCAACTCCTTGTGATATTGTGACTTCGGTACCAAGAGTCTGGAATTGGGATTTGTATTCCTTTCTATGACTATTAGTGGAGCGGCGAGGTGCGCCTACCTCATTGTTTTGATATGATTGTGGATCGTAGGCACGTTCTGTCCTGTTGTTGTTACTTATTGTCATGAATTGTTTTGGAAATTGCATCAGTTTATTAAAAGTTTATTTTGGATTTTGTTATTTGTCGTAAACCTATGATTCTCGCTCAACTTTATGTTGACGTTTTAAGCATTATTTTCAGGTAAAAATTAATGGTTTTGCTAAAGATAGAGCGAAGTAAGCTAGAAGAGAGAAGAGACCTAGGATGCTTGGAGTTTTATTTATGCTTCTCTGTTTGATAAATGCATGTTTGATGAATGTTTGGATTATGTATTTGCATGTCATTTATTAATGAGACATCTGTCTCATTAATAAAGACACAAATAGGTTTTGGGTATTGTTATGACTTTTCAGTACTTTGCTTTACTTTAGTTTTCATTTAGTATTCTCTCTATAGACACTATGTGTGTGATAATATTCACATCTTGTTTCGCTCTTAGTTTCCGCTTGGGGGGTGTGACTAGATTGTATCAGAGCTTTGGTTATAGGAGAACTAGGTGGTTGAGCCTTAGACTATAGCTTAAGGGTCCCTTTATTAGTTGCATTTTAGGGCATAAGTGTTTGGGTATACGTATTATAGTAAGTTCTTGCTACTAAAAGCTTTGAACTTCTTTCTATTTTGAATTAACTACTATATAATATGAAAATTTATTGTTTTTTATTATGTGGGTAATCTAATAGTATATACCCCTTTGTTATTGTTTTAATCATGTCTTCCCCTACCCCTAGGAGATATCGTTGGGAGATTGTTTACCTCACTGGACCCGCGGAGTTGGGTGACTTTTTGAGGAGAGAAAAGTCAAACCAAAAGCGAGGGCCTAAGTAGTTTATTTCGTTTTCTACCTCGATGCGTTGCTATAATTGATGATTGCTTTTATATTTTGGGTCACGATGTGACTTCTGTTTCGTCTGGTCGATTGGGATTTTATGGTTTGTTAGATGGATTATCATGTTTGAGTTATATTTGGATTATTATTAAGTGCTATGTGGTAGATGTGTGTTATCATTGAGATGTGTGGTATTGGAAGTAAGTACACGCGTGAAAATGGTGCAGTTATAATTATGGTCGCGAACATAATTATAAAGGCAACACACACGTGGACTTGTGACTTTGATTGCATTGATCATTGTTGCTTGTATGTATTATGTAAGGATGTAATTCTGGATAGTTGTGTAGATGGTAGAGTAGATGTGATGTGAGATCCTGTGAGGATGGTTGTGTGGTTAGAGAATTCCTCTCCTAACCGATTGGGCGATTATATTAGGTTGGGTTGCGTAGATGGTAAGGTTCCCTTTCATCTATCGTTTGGGGATACATCGGATACCTGTTGGTATTGTCGTCGCGATTCTTAAGTTGGTTTGTTAGCTCGTTGTTCGTTGAGATATCCAACGCTTGTGTTGGTATTCTAGGGTGTTATCATAGAACTGGTGTTCTATGTTCCCCGTTCGGCATTTTGATTGTTTTCCTTTGTCTAAAGGTGACGATGCTTTTTGGCTTGGTTCTAAGACCGTTGGTATGGATGAGTCCTTATGGTTGTTTGGTTTGTAAGAGTTCTTGTCGTGTTTGTTTTTAAGTAAATTAATATTCTGGTATTGGAATTCTTAAGGTATTTTAGAGTCTATTTTGCTACCATGATGTTTTTGTTGTTGTGAGTCATAAATTCCATTTGAAAGTAAGTTTGATGTAGTTGATACCATATTGTTTAGGTGTTAAAAACTTCTTTTAAAAATAAATTATATAAATAAAATGCAACACGTTTTTTTTCTTCAAAATCATCTTTTGATTTCTTTTATGAAAACCATAATTAAAATAAGTTTATGAAAATTATATTTAAATTTATTTTTACACTTAAAATTATTTGCATTATCAACTAAGGTGATTCTATTGTTTTAAAATGATTGGTATAAGGTTATGAGGGAAAGTTTCCTTGGGTAAAAATCGGTTTTGGTACAAAGGTTCTTAATCTTTTAATTAATGGGTCGTGGTACGTGGTATTATTCGTTGGGGGTGTTTCTAGCAATCGTTGATGCGTTTGTTAGGTCGGAGGTTCATTCTTCTTGTTGACGTTTACATTCGGTTGATTTTTTTTATTTTTTTTTCTTTTTGGAATCTTGTGATTTTTGGGTCCATACCAATTGGTGCATGTGAAGTTTGAAATTTCCTCATGGCGTGGTGCTAGAGTTGGTGTTAGGACGTATCTTTTGGGTGGTGCGATTGTTGGTAGCGAAGCGAATGGAATTATTCGCGATCCCAAGTTAGAATTAGAAAGTTCTCGTTTTACTTTTGATTTAGTACCTCTTAGTTATGAGAGTGTTGATGTAGTCGTAGGAGAGAATTGGTTGTTGAGACATAAGGCTGAGATGGTATGCCACGAGAAGGTAGTTAAAATACCTTGGTAAATTGGAGAGTGCTTAAGGTTCATAGAGAAAACAAACTAAAGAGGATACGAGGTCTCGTAGGAGTACCAAGGAAGATGAGTTGAGATTATGTGATATCTTTGTAGTATGAGAACCCTCTAAAGTGTTCCTAAAGAATTAATAGGTTTTACCCCTCGTCGTAGAATAGGATTTCGTATGGAATTAGTACAAGGAGCAACATCGATTTGCGAAGGCTCGTGTCGTTTGACGTCTTTAGAAAGGAAAGAGGTGTGGAATGATTGCAAGAGTTGCAAGGTGAGGGTTGGTTCGAATGGTAACTTGTGGTGGGAAGCATCTGTATTGCTTGGTAGGAAGAAAGGTGGGTAGTTTGGAATGTGCATAGATTATCTCGAGAAGAGTGAGATAGAAAATTCGTATGTGATGTCACCAATGGAGGGTGCACGGGGATGACGTAGCCAAGACTGTTTTTAGGATGCGTAATGGACACGTTAAAGTTTCCGGCTATGACTTTTGGGTTAACCAATGCACCAGCGGTTTTCATGGAGTTAATGAGCCGGGTGTGCATGGTCGTATATAGACAAGCTAGTTAACGTATATATACATACGATATTTTAAACCGACCTGAAGTCTAAGGAGGAGTACAAGTCGCACGTGAAGATGATCGTAGAGTCACTGAAAGGTGAAAGACGATGTAACTAATCTGTGGAAGAATTGGTTCACTTACATACGGTAGAAGTGGAGCAATAGAGGAAGCTATCTATTGTGGAAGGATTCATATGGGTAATGAGCGTATCTTGGCAGTGCGGAAGGAGCAGACGATTTCGTTGTATATTATGCGTGCTGAAGCATGGATTTGGAAGCATGCTCTGGAAAAAAGGGAGAGAAGGTGATTTTCTGGCGCTTGTACGTGCGACAACTGATGGTCTTCTTAATGAAGGATTGCATGACTAACGTGGTAGGTTTTGCCTTATAATGCTAGAGGCATTAAGTAAACGAGACATGAAGAGTAATCTATATGGATCATGAATGTCTCCAACACACTTTCAATCGGAAGGATTGAACATGAGGCAAAGGTAATGGATGGATGTTATTTAGTAAGTTTGATTTGAGGCCATAGTACCCATCTGGGAAAAGGCAAATGTAAATGTGGTACCGTGGAGTAGGAGAAGAGTGAAGCAAGAATGAGTTTCGGATAGATGTATGATGATCCGATCTAGGTTTTGAGAATGAGGATGTTGGTGGTATAACGATAAGATGTCCAAGCTCAAAGAACGCGGTCACATAAGATGTTGCGTGGCTTGGGCCAACGAGTGTGAAAAGTGAGATGTGAGTGGTTCATATTGGTTAGGACAAGGTTCAGACCTCCATTTAGAGAGATGTATGGAAGCCCTTTGGGGGGGGGGGGGGGGGGGACTATTGAAGAGCGTATACGACAAAAGTATTCTATCCATTCTGGAGCGGATACGAGGTTGTGTGTTTTAGATTAAATATCGATGGGGAATATGAAGAAGGTATGTAGTTGCGATAGTAGTATTTACGCGTTTTTGGAAGTGGAAGTTGAGTATCAAAGGGTCCTCAAGGGTTGTTGCTACAACCGGAGTACCGGAGTAGAAGTGGGTAAAGGTAACTAACGGATTTGATGTCAGTTTACAAGTATGTGTAGTGGATACGGATTGCGAGTTAGGTGTAGTCAATGGACTGACTAAGTCACCCCGTTCCTAGCTATGCTTAGGACAAGTATGGAAGATTTAGAGGTAATTGGAATACTCACATTCGTGAGATGATTTTTTCCCAAGGTGGGAGTATTCATCAGTATGGGTTGTGCTTCATCTTGAAGCATGGGTATGGAAAAGAATGTAGGCTTACCGCTTTTATGGGCCGTAACTGGAGAGAGTGAGTTGAATGGATCGAATTTGGTACAAGAAACAACGAACAAGATAGTGGTAATACTGGAAAGGCTTGAGGCAGCCAAATTGTCGTAAGAGTTAGCTTGGTAGTAGTGGGAAATCTTTTGATATTAATGCTGGTAGGTCTATGGGTGGATGAAGTGTCTCACCTGGAGAGGTGTAGTACGTTTGGAAGAAAGACAATGTTAGAACCGAGTTATGTAGGGACCATTTAAGTTCCTTGGATGGATTTTTTTGGGCTTATTTGTTAGTTGCGAATTTCTGTCTTATGAGCTAAGTATCGGAAAAATAAAAAAAACAATTAGGATTGGGAGATTGGGAGATGCTGAAAGTTGAGTAACCTGAATTTGCCGTGGATTCTATAGATACGTTGAAGCTTTGTATCTCTTTATATTCTTAATTTTAAGACAGTTCTTGTTTGATGAAGTTGTCGAGGTTAGATATAAACACGGTTGTTAACATTACAGGGTTTTGATGAGTTTTTCTCGATGGCACGAGCGAGGTTCATGTTGTGGGATGATTTCTTTTCATTAGGGTTGTTATGTTGCTAATTGCACCCTTGTGGGGGTAAGCAAATTCATTAGCTGTTGGATCTCCGAATTGTGGAAGTTATAGTTGAGATAGGTTGACACGACTCTTTTGTTTTGTCCAAGGAAAACCGTTGTGGTTGTGGGACCGAGAGGTCTATGAGTAAAAGCGTAGTAGGATAGCATTAGTGAAAGTTCGTTAGGATTCGAAAGCATTGTCTGAAGCTTACTGTGGGAACGCAAGGATCAATGAGACTCCCCAGTGTCCTCAGTTGTTTGTATTGATAGTGCTTAATGCCTGAGTAGTTAAATCTCGGACGAGATTTTGTCTCAAGGTGAGGATACTGTGATAACCGTGGCTTGAGTCGGTTTCGGGTCAAAAACCTAGTTGTTGATCCTAAATATATGTTCTAATGTATGGGTTATGTATTATTATGTGTTATACGTGTTTATATGTGTTTGTGTGGGATTATGTGAGGATGGATATCAATCATTGAGCGGGATACATCTCATTGGGATTGGATTTATGTTGGTGTTTTATAGAATTCATTTCGTTCACTTTTGGTGATACAGAAATGATATTTGGTGATGAAGCGAGTTTCACGTTAATTGTTTGTAAGTTAATTATACGTATACGTTTTATGTGTTAGTAATATTCTGATGAGATTACTGTTCTAGTAGTAAGGATGTTGATAAAAAGAAATGAAATTTCTATTTTTGAAATGTTAGGTTTAATAAAATGAAAGTTAATTATTTTTTTAAAAGTTAGTAATTGCGTTTACGTAATATAGTCTCATGCGCAAATAAGCTTAGGTTTTATAAAAACTTTAGGTTAAAGTTTTAATAATTAGGTAATTTAATTGATAAATAAATAAAAAAATAAAAAGAAAAAGAGTGCCATTCGGCCGGCTAAGGAAAGAAAAGAAAAAAAAAGGTGGGCTGTTTTAAAAGAAACAAACTCTAATTTGTCTTATCTATAAGTAATTGGAGGTCTGATAAATTATAAAATTATATCCTAAAACCCTCCACCCCTTTGTGTTGACCGTGTCAAACATGAGAGAAAGAGGAGGAAAAATTAGGGGTTTTGCTTTTGTGGAAGAAATAAGCTCTAAGGTAAGTTTTAATTAATCTTTGTTGTTATTAAATCTTTAATCATGTAATAATTAATATGGTGAATAATTAGGGTTCATTAAGATCTGTAATTAATGATATAATAATCATGATATAATGATTAGGGTTTAATTAGAATCTTATGGATGTAATTGGTTAAACTTAATTCGCGTTAGAATTTGATTTGGATTGAGGCAGAATTAGGGCTGTGTTGTTCGGCCATTATCTCAATGATGGTAATAGCTTTTGTCAAGTTTCCGGTGTCTATAATGTAGCTCAGAGAGTTTAGTTTTCAGAACATCCGTCTTTGAAGGTTTATGAGGTCGGGAAGTCATTCAAATATTGTTTGTAAGAAAAGTTGTCAAAACAGTAAATACGGGTCAGATTTGGGTCTGATTTCGGGGAGTAAAACCCATACTTAAAATTCTAATTAGGATTAGCCCTTTTACAGAAGTCAATTTCTACATGTATATTAAACTTCCATAAATGTTTAGCCTCTGATTTGTGGTCTAAGTATGGTTTTTAGGGTCATACTTTTTAGTGTGCAATCAGATCTGAATTAGGACTGTTTTGAAGTTTGATTCTCTTAGGAGTACTTGTGCATGTAAATGGCTCTTGGGAATTATAAGGTAGTTAATATACTCATAAATTAACATAGGTGATTTTTAGTATGAATTATGGAGGTTCGTAAGTAGAGGTTTAGGTACGTTTTAGAGTCGCACGGTCAAAAATTCTGCTGTTTTCGGGTAAATTGTTAAGACTATAAAATAATGTCGTAACGAACTTGGTTATGTCGGGAATGGTTGTTGGGGTGGAACCATGTAGGGTAACCTAAAACACCTTAGACATCCATATTGATGTTACATATGCATTTAAGCTTTTGGCTTAGTTTTGTTTCTTCTCTCTTCAGTAGCGTGTAACACGTGTTATTTTGTTGCTCTAGATTTTTGATAGTTGTTGTGATTGCTTTTGTTGGAATCTTTTGGAAAGCTAAGCAAATGTGAGTTTCATAGCCCCTTTTTCTCATGTTATTTTGGGGTGGGAATGATACTTGTCTTGTCTTGTTTTGTTTTGCTTGTCTTGTCTTGTCTTGTTGACATTGTTATGTTGTGAGATTTGGAGTGGGGGTAACGTTCCTACCCAGTGTTATGAGATGTGACTTCGCCTACTTTGTGTGTAAGATCCTTGGAGGTGATCAAATCCTTGTGATATTGTGACTTCGGTACCAAGAGTCTGGAATTGGGATTTGTATTCCTTTCTATGACTATTAGTGGAGCGGCGAGGTACGCCTACCTCATTGTTTTGATATGATTGTGGATCGTGGGCACGTTTCATCCCGTTGTTGTTACTTGTTGTCATGAATTGTTTTGGTAATTGCAGCAGCTAATTGAAAATTTATTTTAGATATTGTTGTATGTCGTAACCCTATGATTCTCGCTCAACTTTATGTTGATGTTTTAAGCCTCATTTTCAGGTGAGTGGTGCTAAGATAGAGCGAAGTGGCTAGAAGAGACCGTAGGATGCTTAGAGTTTATTTATGCTTTCTGTTTGAATAAACGCGTTTGTATGAATTGTTTGGATTATGTTTTTGCATGTCATTTATTGACGAGACCTCTTTCTCTTTAATAAAGACACCATTAGGTTTTGGGCATTGTTATGACACTTTGTGTCTTTGATTTACTTTAGTTTTCATTTTAGTATTCTCTATATAGACACTATGTGTTGTGATGATATCCATTCTTGTTTACGCCTCGCGTTTCCGCCTTGGCGGGGTGTGACATGCACCACCATCAAAACAATCATCTTCCACCAGATCTAATGCATCTACCAAATACAAAGGCAAAAAGGTAGCCAAACCAATCATACCTCCATCTGAGTCAGCTTCTAAAGAAGACATCGATCCTGAACAAGGTCAGAGAGATAAGGATATGCATAAAAACTTGGCACTAATTGTAAAGTACTTCAAAAAGATCTACAACCCTACCAAAAACAACCTCAAAACTTCTTCAAACTCCATAAACAAGAATGTGGATACTTCTCCAAGGTACAAGAATGAGAATCAGACTGGACAGTTTAGGAATCAGAGGACAGTGACCGTTGTTGGGGCTAGGGAGACTGTAGGCAGTCAGGTAGTGCAGCAGACTGGGATACAATGTTTCAATTGCAAGGAATTTGGTCATTTTGCTAAGGAATGTAGGAAACTAAAAAGGGTAAAAGACTACACGTATCACAAGGAAAAGATGTTGATGTGCAAACAAGCTGAGAAAGCTGTTCCATTATAAGCAGAGCAAGCTGATTGGCTAGAGGACATGGATGAAAAGATAGATGAACAAGAATCAGAAGCACATTACAGCTATATGGCAAAGAATCAAGAGGTTCCTATTGCAGACTTAGGAACTGATACTGAGCCATTGGAACAGGTACAATACAATGCTGAATATAATGTGTTTGCCAACGAGAGACAGCATTTTGAGCAACCTGAATCCATTAGTAACACATGTGTAGTGGAAAAGGTTGATAGTAATGTCATTCCTGATTCACAAGATATGTGTAATGATAATATTCAGAATGACCAAAATGCTAAAGAATGTGATGCTGAGCGTGTTGCGCTTGCTAATTTAATTTCAAATTTAAAACTTAATGTTGATGAAAATAAAAGGATTCAAAACAAATTAAATAAAGCAAACACATCACTTGCTCATGAATTGAAAGAGTGCAAATCTATTCTTGCAAAGACTAGTAGAACTCTAGGGAAGTCTAATAGTATTCCGGATAGTTGTCTAATCGTACTTCAAAATAAACAGACTGAGCTTGAGACTTACAAGACTTTAAATGACAATACAGTTGACTATGACAAACTTGAACATAAGTTAAATGAAACTCTAGGACAATTACGCTGAACAAGAAATTGATAGAAAAGAAGATTAAAACTTAAAGCCTATGAAATTTCAGTTGTCAAAGATATACACGATGAGTTAGTCAAACAGAGTTTTTTAACAAAGTCACATTACGAAGGTCTTGTCAAAGAGAAAACTAAGGTAATCACGGATTTGAAACTAAAGGAAGAAAAATATCTAGACAAATTAATTGCTATGGAAAAGCAATTAAAGTTTTTGAATGAAATTTTTTATAAAAGGAATCAATCAATTCAAACCATTCATATGTTAGCTCCCAAAGGCTCAACATTCAATGGTAGACCAACTTTTGCAAATCCTATGTACCTCAAGAAAGCTCAATCTGAAAAACCATGCTTGTATGAGATTCCTTATGACACATCTAATCCTGCAAACAGATTCATCCCTGATAGGGAAGAGACCTTGACTCTTGAAAAAGAGAATAGATCAAAATTAAATAAAGACTTAGTGAAACTTATGATTACACAAAGCAAAATACTCTTTATGAAATCTTTAAACTAGCGTCACAGGAATATCATGAACAGTTGGCACATGCAAATAAAGTAAGAAAGAAAATGTGGAGAAAGTTTTTTGTTAAATCTAAACCAAAAATTTTCAAAAACATCGGTTTTTTACCTACTTCAAAATCAGTTAGTAAAAGTAGACAAGCTTATAATGTAATAACAAATAACATAAATCATTTTAGAGAACTTGTTAATCAAGCTTGGGAAAAACATTCTCATGATCATTTTCGTGCATCAACTACTCATGATATGGAAATCCTAATTAAAACATGTTTGATGCCTCTTGCCCTAAAGACACAAAATGATAGTTTCAAATTTGTTCATGAACTTAAACAAGAAATGCAAGCTGATTTAAAGTACATTGAATCCCTTGAAAAAGAAATAGACGAACTTGCACATGATAAAGCAGAATTTTCAAACATGTATGATCTACTTCTGCAAGAGTGTGTTCCACAAGATGTTATGTGTTCTTATTTGCATTCTTTATCTGATTTAGATGCTCACGCTGAATTGTAATGCTTATATCATCATAACGTGAAAGAATGTGAATGTCTTGCACAAAAGCTTTCTAAACAAACTAAAACTGTTAGTAAAGAAGTTTAAAATGAGCTTTCATGAAGTTTTGCTAAATTAGAAAAATACTCGATTTCTCTTGAACTTGCTTTACAACAATGTCCAAAACAAATGAAAAATGACACAGTTTTCAAAGAAAAAGCATCAAATGTATTTCTAAAAGAACGTGAACAATATTTCAAAATACAAGATTTGAAAACTCAATTGCAAGACAAGAACATTGCCATAAGTGAGTTAAAGAAACTCATTGAGAAATGCAAAGGAAAGTCTGTGAAAACTAAGATTAATAAATCATCTATTGTTCGTCAACCAAATGCTCAAAGGATTCCAAAACCATCAGTTTTAGGCAAACCGACTCCTTTTTCAGACTCTCTTGAGAGGAAAAGTTCTTCAAAGACAAAGTCCGTTCCCAAAAATAATGTGTCACAGGGTTTATCAAAAAAGTAACTACACAGATTTTGCCTCAAACAGCAAGGCAAGCTGTAAGAAACACAAATGTGATTAAACCAGGCATATATCGAATCAACACAAGGCCAACACAAACTAGAGCACCACAGTTGCCTCAAACTTCTAGAAATACTGATCCTCGCGTATTTACCTCTACAAGAATAATTCACAGAACTAATGTTAGCATTCCACCACTTAGGAGCACTCAAATGAAAGATAAGGTCGTGCCAAACAATAGTCAAGTGAAGCTTAAGAAGACTGAAGTAGAAGACCACCATAGGATTTCTAGTATTTCTAATAAAACAAAGTCTGTAACTGCGTGTAATGACAGTTTAAAATCCAGAACTTTGAATGTTAATGTTGTTTGTGCTACTTGGGGAAAATATGTGTTTAATTCGAATCATGATGCTTGTGTTTCTAAATTTATCCATGACGTGAATACTAGAACTAAGAAGCCTAATGTAGTGCATATTAGTACAACACAACCCAAAAGTCAAGCGAACAAATCTGTTGCAACACCCCTATGAAAACAGTTGCATCATAATCTACTATCCAGAATTTCAAGAGTTACTATAGGATGCTTTATGAGAAAACTAGTCAGAAATAGAAATGGTGGATAACACAACAATGCCCATTAGGATATAAATGGGTTCCTAAGACAAAAATGAAATGGGTTCCTAAAGTTAGGAAAGAAGATGTAAACACAACTATAGTCCAACAATAGATAATGCATCTAGTATAACTAATGTCTTGAAAATCAAAAATACTTTAGGATCCAATTTGTCAAGTGTTCCATCGTCCTCTAATTCTCTTGCAGATTGTTCAACTCATCCTATTCATTGTTGACTCTGGAAGCACAAAGCATATGACTGGCAATCTAAAGCTGCTGTGCAATTTTGTTAAAAAATATCTAGGGATCGTTTGTTTTGGCAATGATCAATTTGCTCTAATTCTTGGTTATGGAGATTTGGCTCAAGGAAATATCACGATCAACAAGGTTTATTACGTCGAAAGCCTCAACTACAATCTCTTATCAGTTGGTCAATTTTGTGATGCGAATTTGGAGGTTGTTTTCCAGAAATCTACACGTGTTTCATTAGAGATCTTCAAGGAAACGATTTACTCACCGGTAATCGTGGTTCTGATCTCTATACAATTTCTCTTCAAGAAAACAACTACATCCCAAAAACCCCCCAGTCTTTCTCATGCTAAAAGCCTCACCAACTCAAGCATGGTTATGGCATCGGAGACTTTCTCATATTAACTTTGACTACATCAACTTGATTTCAAAGAAGGATATAATGATTGGTTTACCAAAGTTGAAATACGTCAAGGATCAACTATGTTCCTTTTGTGAAGTGAGTAAAGCAACAAGGAGTTCATTCAAGACAAAGATTGTTCCAAGTTCAAAAGGGCGGTTAAATTTGCTTCATATGGACTTATGTGGTCCAATGCGGGTTGCTAGCATAAATGGGAAGAAATATATTCTGGTAATTGTAGACGACTACTCAAGATATACTTGGACTCTCTTTTTATGTTCCAAGGATGAAACAGCAGAAGTTTTAAAAGATTTTCTCACGATGATCCAAAGAAATCTTCAAGCCCCAGTAATTTCTGTTCGGACTGATAGAGGCACTGAGTTCTTAAACAAGACACTTAATGCATTCTTTAAAGAAGAAGGAATTGAGCATCAAACTTCTACTCCTCGAACACCTGAACAAAACGGCATTGTCGAAAGACGAAACCATACTCTTGTTGAGGCTGCTCGAACGATGCTTTCAGCTTCTAAACTTCCTTTGTTCTTTTGGGCTGAAGCAATTGCAACCGCATGCTATACTCAAAACAGATCTATCATCATCCCGACACATGAAAAAATGGCATATCACATCATTAATGACAGAAAACCTTCAATTAAACACCTTCACATCTTTGGTTGCACTTGTTACCTAACCAGAGATGGTGAAAATTTAGATAAGATGAAAGAAAAAGGGGATTCGTGCATTTTAGTGGGATACTCCACTCAGTCAAAGGGATATCGTGTCTACAACAAGAGAACAAGATTAATAGTTGAATCCATACATCTCAAATTTGATGAGATCAAAGAGATGTCTGAGATGTTTGTTGCTAATGACACTTCAGGCCTCGTTCCTCAATGACAAAAGGCATCAGATTATGACAACTCTGACCCCGTCCCTCAACTACAAAATGTTTCTCCTTCAGCAGATACAACAGCTCCGACACAACAAGAGTTGGATCTTCTTTTCGGTCCTTTATACGATGAATTTTTCAATGCGGGTACTTCACATGTCAACAAGTCTTCTTCTCCCACCGTTAATTCTGCTCAACAAGACACACACCCTTCAACGAATATTCACCTTACATCAGAACCATCAACTCCAACAAATGTTCATGCTGACGAAAACAACGATAATCAAGCAGACGATACAGAACATAGAATTTTGGCCAATCCTTTTTGGTACCCCGGTATAAGAAGTTGATGAGTCTTCCTTACGTAAAAATTGTAAATTCAAATTTGCACACCTTCAAGTCAACCACAAGATTCCTAATACCGAAGACAAAAGATCACCCATTAACTCAAGTTTCGAGGCGATCCATCCAGCCAGTACAAACAAGACGAAAACTTTTAAGAAACAATCCTTAAATGTAGAAGTGCAGCCGACTCACATGAGTACATCTGAACCGAAAAACCATTAAGGAAGCATGCTAGATTCTTCATGGATAGAAGCAATGCAGGAAGAGCTCATCAGTTTTGACAAGACTTCAGTCCGTGGGAATTAGTTGTTATACCCTTATGGCAAAATGTAATCAAGCAAAAGATTGATATGGAAGACAAAAGGATGAAGAACCAAACCGAATTCGCGAACAAAGCCTGACTTTTAGCTAAAGGTTAAGCTCAAGGAAAAGGGTATTGATTTCAAAGAATCATTTGCGCCATTACTCGCTTGGAAGCTGTTCTGATTTTTCATCTCATATGCCTGCACACAAGTCTTTTCCAAGTTTATCAGATGTGACTGAAAACAACATTTCTTAATGTCCAATGAAGGATGAGGTTTATGTTGGCACAACAAAACTTTTTGTTGGATTCCTGATCATACCAGAAAAGGTTTACCGTCTAAGGAAATCTCTATATGGATTAAAACAAGCTCCAAGATCCTGGTATGATGAACTCTCAAATTTCTTGATATCCAAAGGTTTTACAAAAGGTGTAATTGACCTGATGACTACGCGCGAGCTCACCCCTCAAATATGTAAACAAATACAAACATGTATAAATACACAACAAGGGACGAAAACACGCGAGACCAATGAAACCGGAAGCAGTATAGAGTGTTCCCGGGTCGTTATGTCCCAACGAGGCTGATGAAAAGCGAAAGACGATTGATTCTATTTTTTTTGTGTTATGAATGTCACTGGAATTGATTTAGCACTAAAACTGATTAATAATAAGCAAAAGCCACATAAAAATAGCAAGATAATAAGCTGGAACAAGAATATAAACTAGGAATAACAAAAACACTTTAAACACTTTTACACCTAAGGGGCAGAAAATAAGCTAATCTAAATCTAAATAAGCAAATGAAGCATGCAATTAAGCTAAATTAAACAAGAGAAACACAACAGTACTAACAATCAGTACCACCAGTATTAACTACCAGTATTAACTTAGAGTTAGTACTGCTAGTTATAAGTTAGTACTGTTGGCTAAAGGTTAGTACTGCTAGCCTCAACAAAACCCAATTAAACAAGAAAATCAGCAATAAGCTAAAACAGAGGTTAACACCCAAAATAAGCGACTACGTATGAAGAATAAGCAACCAGAATGGACTATAATGATAAATATCTAGAAAACTAAAACTTGATTAATCTTCTTAAAATTATTTTGAAAAGACAAATAAGTTCTACTGAAAGCAGTACACTAGAATAAGCTTAATCTACTCTAAAAATCTAAAGAAATCTTAAACAAGCTGAAATAATAAGCTGATAAGCTAAGTTGAACAACCAGTACTAACAGTTAAGACTTAAGCAGAAATAATAAGCTGATAAGCTAAAATGAACTACCAGTATTAACAGAACTAACTACCAGTATTAACTTGGAGTTAGTACTGGTAGCTTTAAGTTAGTACTGTTCTAAAAAAAATGAACTAGCAGTACTAACTTGGAGTTAGTACTGCTTGTTCAAAACAGACCTTAACATTTCCAAAATTATTTTTATTTCAAACTAATTAAAAACAGATTATCAAATAACAAAGTAAAACACTTATAAGCAAATTTCAATTAATAATAAGCACTTAAATAAACTGAAATGGCCTAGCAGTGTTAACTCAAAACTATCAGTGTTAACAAATGAACTAACAGTACTAAGCAAAATAAGCACCAAACATACTGATAAAGCACAATTTAGCAGTTCTACATTCAATAAGAAAAACAAGAAAAAGAGAAACTTACAACACCCTTGCTCAAAACAGGGTCAAACAAAGAATCTACAAGCTCTAGCTTGTATAAAACAAGCTAGTGAGAGTCCATAAGCCCATCCAGAACTGGCTTATCATCCATAACATAAGCTGTGGTATATTTGAGAGTGGTATTTGTGATTTTCTCTTAACTACTTAACTTTTTTATTTTTACTTACTCAATGAAAACAGCTTATAAGTAAGCTGTGATGAGAACTTTTTGAACACAAAACAATATGATTAAGAAACTTAACACTGGTATTGATTTAAAAACTTCAAACTTGCATTAATCTTGAAAGTGTTACAAAGCTGGAAAATAAAAGCTGTAAATAACTAAAAATAAGCTAAGTTATATTAAAACTAAAAACTAGATTCAAAACTAAGATGCCTCAAAGGCTTACAAAAAGCTCTATTTATAGCCGAAGTCTTGGACTTGCAGCTTGTGCTTCTTTGTAGAGATAAAAACAAGTGTGCTTGTTGTGTGAGGAGAGTCTAAAGCAAATCCCAGCCTTTGATTTCTTTTGAGCTTCTTTGGAGACAATCTCAGCCATTGAAGATACTTTGGGAATGGAGAGGGATTGCCAACATGGCTTTTGTACAACTGGGATGGGTTAGGTAGTAGGGTGGATGAAATGATTTTGGCTAGGGAGAGAAGTGGTTTTGCAGGGGAGAAAGTATGGGGCGACATACCAGTTGTAACTGGGTTTTAGGGCGGGAAAGAAGACTTTTTGGGGGAAGTATGCAGTTTGGTCCCCTGAAGTTGTATAACTTAAATGCAATATCTACCCGGTTGGCAACTTTGACCCTTGTCTTATAACTTTGTAATACAACTTTAGACTTGGCAGTTTTAGCCCCTCAAGTTGTATTTTCTTCATGCGGATGACTTTAGACTTCGACTCGACTTGGTCCTTTCCATCTCGTGCTTGGATTTGTTTGTTTTTGGCTTTCTTTTTGCTCCTTTTCTTGAATATCCGTATCCTGCACAATACAAAAGCAAAACATACAAATACAAAGTATTTTTGGTACGTTTTTAGTCTTTTAAGTCCGTTTATAGTGGAAAATGGTATGTGTAATTAAGCACATACCACTTACCATCATTCATTTATGCCATAAGTGCATACTCATATTTACCATACCAGCCTTATATAATATATTTATATAAGTTAAGTTTTGCTCGTCGCAAGCAGTTATGTTTTCTTCATCGACGGTTACCTATACATCTGTCTATATTAATCTGAACCATAGAGATGTGGAGATAGAGGAACCAATGGAGGATCAGCCTCTACCTGCTGATGCCTCATCTACAGCCCTATCACTTGGCTAAATTGCTGACTTCAATTAGGAGGAGGACGAAGAGGACCCTGAGGAGGATCCTGCTGACTATCCTACCGACGGAGGAGATAATTTTGGATAATGAGTCATCTGATGATGGCAACAATGATGATGATGTTGAGAAGGATGAGGAGGACGAGGAGGAGGAGGAGCACCTCGCTCCGGCCAACCCTTCTGCTGTACCTACAGATGATCCTGTCCCCTCAAGCTGAGAATATAGAGGCACTTGAGACTGATGAGTCTGCTTCTATATCACCCA
>BQNB010034332.1:0-11006 GCA_026074375.1 Tanacetum coccineum
AAATAATGCATATAATTGTTAACGGGATAAATTTTGGTGCCCCTAAAATTTTTTGGGCCCTGTGCGGTCGCCCACCTTGCACATCCTCAAGGCCGGCCCTGCTTGCGAGCAGTTAACGAGCCTTACGGATGGCTGTTAGAGTGAGGGACCAATGGCAGAAAACGTTTCCCACTTAAGGACGAACGATGCATTTTGTTCAGTCAAAGAATGTTAGGCTGCGGTCAACGCAAACTACAAGGACGAACAGTGTAGTTTACTCAAAAATAAATAATAATAATAATAATAATAATAATAATAATAATAATAAAGGAGTGGGGGCTCAGCTTGTATCTCGGCTCCCCACTAACCTTTTGTAAATATTGTATTTCTTATAATAAAGTGATGTGATAATAATAATAATAATAATAATAATAATAATAATAATAATAATAATAATAATAATAATAATAATTTATTTTTGATGATAAAAATATCAAATTCCACGGAATTATATACTTTCCTTCCACTTTATTATGGAATGTTGAATTCCACACATAAAGGAATTTGAGGTATTTCATTACATTTATTCTGCCAATCAAACATACTTAGGAATGTAATTCGGATTTTGAATTTAAACATTCTGCCAACCAAACACGTTATGGAATTGGAATCAAATTCCAATTCCATTAGAATCCTGAAGATTCCGCGAACCAAACGGGGCTTTATTGGTGTTCAACAAGTGTTTGTCATGAAATGTGTCCCAATGAGATTTATTTTGTTGATCTCTTGGCTCTAGACTCGATTAGTGCGTTTTGGTTTTAGTAATCGGAGGCTGGAGCAGACTGCCACCTATTCAATATCAACTAACTCAGAGTGAGAAAGTTGATAGAAGTCGTGTGTATCTCCGTGACAAATGAGACAAGTTTCTGTTGAGAGAAACTCGAATGGCTGGGAAGGGTTGTGCATTATATCAATGGGTCCATGATGTCATTCTTTAATATCCGAATTAATCTTTGTGAAAACCGATAGATTATGTATTGACCTGGTTTCTGCCTAAAGTGTATGGAGGGCTGCTTTCTTTTCACCCTTTATCCATACATTTCTTTTTCATTCTTCAACCCCTTCAATGCTTACCAAGACGTCATTACTAACGACCTTTGTGTGATTGTTCTAGTGGTACTCAATCTTAGGCGTATTATCCCTATACTCCATATCATTTCCAATCATAACCTAAGGCTACTATTTCTAACTATGGTGTTCCTTGGGTTGATCCCCTCTTCTGGTTGGATCATAGGACTGATTCCTAACCTAACCACCTTATGACTTCAGAATCGTTGTGAATTAAGATGTTGTTGGGTATGAGATCGTAACCATAAAACCTTTTTTCGAATAGTATAAACAACACTTTGAGTCTTTTAGATCACTTATTATTTTTAAGATCACATTTTAATTACATTTCTCCCCTTATTTTAAATACTAATTCACTTAGTTTTTTAAATACCTTGTGATTAAAATTTGTCATGAAAATTCTGTAGAGAAAACATATTAGCATGAATTATATGGAACATTAACTTGCTCCCCCTCAAATTTACATATGTTTGACACCAAAACAAAATGATACCAAGTTGTAAAATAAATATAAAATTTAGGGTTAGCATTGTTGAGCACATAATTTTGAAAGATTATAAATTGTCATTGAAGAATTCTTAAAAATTTATGCTCATATAATCTATTGAGTAGTCATTATTGTTATTGATTTGTTATTAAGATATTTTTGATAATGTTTTGGATACATAAAAATTGTCATGAGATGATGTATCCAAAATCATTAAAACTTTGTTTTTGAAAAACTCCCCCTCAAACATTGACTCATTTTGAAAATAACACCAAATGTAGAAGAATTCTTTTGTAAAACTTTATGAGGGATGGAGTGTTGAACACATAATTTTAAAAGATTATGAATCGTCATTGAGAAATTCTTGAAAAATTGTGTTCAACTTTTTGAAAAACATCATGTGAGAAGACTTCTCTTCTAATGCTAAGGATAAACGCACTTATGCGTACACTCTCCTTTGTCGTTCGGGTCTGAGTTGCAATCTGAGAGCAATTACAAGTCATGAAGAAAAATTAGAAATGACATGTTTTGAAAGTATTTGAAACTCCTGCTCCAACTTTATTTACACACCCGTGTCAATGTTAATCGACATTTCTAGGCACGTAAATGTTATCGATTCCAAAAGACATGTCGAGAAGATTCTTTTTGTGAAACATTTTCTGATTTTTTGATTTTCTATTTTCTTTTTGAAATTTTATATTTTTGTATTTGTTTTTATAAAAAATATTTACATGTTGACCTCAACATTGTTATGTGATGGTGGAATAGTAATTCTAACTCTTGTCATGATGTAGCTGTCTTGCCTGCTAGAGGAACAACTTTTAGAACCAACTTTGAACTTGACTATTCATTGCTGTGGTCGTGAATTCTAAGTTCTGAACTATTGTGATCAAAAGTCATAGCTTGTTTATTAGATTTGAATTCCTTGAACCCCTTGTTTTTGAGATATCAATCTTTTCAGCAGCCAAACTCTAAGATTAAAAGATGTACCTGCACTTAAGTTAAGAGTTTATTCGCATTCATATGGGTTAGTGATATTCTCATTTGAACCATTTGGAGGTTCACTGTCAACCTTGGTTGTGCTAGAGTAGAATATCTTTCCTGTAGGAATCCACCTAAGACCAACAGTTTTGAAAATTTTACCTGTCGGTTTCCACCTAAGACAAGATCTAGGAGTCATTGTTTTCTAATGCGACACGAGTCTTGTTTGATTGAAGATCTTATGTCCTTTTGGGATCTGTCTTTCTGGTTTCTTTGCAACACTTATTTGCTCTACAGGTTTGTTTTTGTTCGTTGTCTTATTGGATGGAACCCTAGCACGCGAGTTGACCTCATTCAGGAATTTTGTTACACAATGATAATGATTTGCATTAAAGACACATTTTTGACAAGTCGAGCAAACAAAATGTTTAGAGTCAGAAAAATTTCTAGATTGTTCTGCTATGGGCACAGTCTTTGTCGTGACGCAACTATTCTTGGATGCAAGCCAATTCTTAGATGTTTGAGTATTGCTCCTAGGTTTTGGTTTGCTACCATTAGTTGTGCTTTGTGATTTAGCAGAAGGTACCACACTAGGTTTGGAATTCCTACCTATTTCTTATGTCTTTTTTTTAGTTTCCTCTAGGTAGTGATTATGAACCATGTCATTTGAGCTATACCTAGATGAGCTAGGTGCAATCATGTGATGAGGTTTTGCAAAGGCAGATTCTTTTTGCCTAGGTAAATAATATGTAGTGACTGGTTTTGGCAAATCGTTGTTTACATCAACTTGGGAGGCAAACCTTGGTTTTAAAATTCTAGGTCGTTCAGACTTAAACGCAGTTGGTTGTCTAACAACTAATTGGTTTCGATGTGGTTGTAAAACCGGTTTCCCTAAGATTGATAATTTTGCAAACTTAGTATTCACACTATTTCCAGTTAATTTTCTTAACTCGTTTTTTAATGCTGCAATTGCAAATCTTTTTTCTTGAAGTTGAGCTTTAAAGTCATCATTTTTTTCAATCAAAGAAGTTGTGTGTTCTATGTTCCTAGCTCTCATTGTTTTGATAGAATCATACAGTTCTTTGTAATGCTTTTTCAATGTCTCATTTTCCTTAAGTAATTTAGCCACCTTATGTTCCAATTCGATGTTTATTGTTTCAATTACATCCATGTCATGTTTAACCTAGCTTTGTTACTTTTTACTTTCAAAAATTGACCATGTTGCCCTTTTTTTAAAGCTTGATTTTGATATTTAAGTTCAAGATTAACACAATGTGCTTCCATTCTTAAAAAATCTGTTTGAAATTGGGCAACGGTCTTTTTGAGACAAATATTTTTAGACTCGAGAGATTGATTTGAGAGTCCAGTTGTCTGGTTATCAGTTAATTTAGCAGGCAAAGGACATGTGTCATGACATTGGTCAGCATTCTGGTCAACCTCTCTATCATTATTGAATTCAGGTTGCTCAATATGCTATTGTCATGTAGCAAAGACATTGATTTCAGCAGTCGTTTGTACCTCAGCCATTGGCTCTTCATCATATATGGGTCTGATATCTGCATCATCAGCATGTGCATCATTCCATGATCTGTTGCTTGTATCCTGCTCTTTTGATTATGTCCCACTGCTTTCTATGTCAACCAAACTAGCATCCAATGCTTTACTCGTATCAACCTTTTCCTCTATTGTCTGCATCTGTCTATCATTTACCCTGCTATCATACTCTTGTTTATGTTGTGCTCTTTCATCAATTGATTTCTTAACAGATTCCATGTGTTGGATTAGTGTATCATGGAATTCTGGAATCTCGAGTTGAGTGTATTGTAGAAAGTAGTTGCGTGTCATTATAACATATTCATCATCCAAATAAATCCATGACTTGATGAACATCTGAAACTGTGTCTCGGGTACTTTAAAAGAAGCCATGGATCCAATCTCTTGAAATTATTTGTTGTCAAGTTGCTTTTCAAGTTGATCCATGTTTAGGAACATTGTACCTGTGAAAGTCTCTAGATCTTGACCAAAGAGTGTCGCAAATGCGCGTTTGAATCCATACTCGGTGCGAGTTCCTTTTAAGTCGTTGTTTGAAAGAAGCTAGAGGTGTGAATGAAGTAGTCAAAAAGATACCATGCAACATTCTTGTGCTTTGTCTTCTGAACTAGCATATGATGCTTTAACTTCTTGAACTGTGCACTCTTGAATCTGTAACTTTTTGTCATCCAACCTTTTCTGAATCATTTGTTCATGAATGATTGTTTTGAGCATATAATTCTCAATGAAATCAAAGTTTTTGAGTATTGTTTCTTGAGGTTCCATGCCAGTATATGCGTAAAATTCCTTTCTTGCATACATACCATCTAAACTTGAAGGCTTTATTAGCACGGAGGTGAAAATTTTCTCAAATTGTGTCTTGAGCACTCTAAAGGCATTCTGGCAGTTGGACTCAAGAATAGTTTCTTTGGTAAGTTGTTGTTCCAGTGTATCCATGTTCTGAGAGAACGTTCTTGTGAATGTGTCAACATCTTCACCAAAAATATGACTAAATGCACGTTCAAATTCACTTTTAGTGATGCCTTGTTCAAGTTTCCGTGTGAAATTTGATTTAAGTGCACTAAGACCGTTTAGGCAACTACCTTTCAAGATCTTTGCTTGTTTTAGCATTTGTTGCATGTCTTGTTCATCTGAATACGAACACGAAGATAAAGTATCTTTCGTTTCCATTTTACCGTGAATTGTGAAGTGAAAATGATTTGTAGGATCTTAAGCAGGTAAAGTGATTGTTGTTGTTGTGGAAAACTATTTTACGGGATTTTACAAGTCTTGACTAAACCGAGAAAATACAAGAGTATTTCGCGGGATTTTACTAAATCAAGAAAAACCGTGAAAATAGAATTGTTGTTGGTGAAATCGTTGTTGTCGTTGAAGAACTTGAACTTTTGTAATTGATTCGTGAACTTAAAAGGACAAACGGTGAAAGATTTTGATGAAAAAGGACTAACTGTGAAACTACCTTTCAACAAAGAGTATTAATTATGCAACAAGGACTAATGGTGAAATTGGTCTTGAAACACAAGGGCTGCATGTGCCAATTTGTGAAACTTGGTAATTAATGCAACATTTCCCACCAAAAATTATCTCATTCGTGTTTAAAAAAAAATGAAATGCACCGATTGAATTTTTTGATCTTTTAAACTTGCTCGGTTATCGTCGGTGAGAAGTGAATATACCACGATGATCGAAACGACGACACGATCACAACGGTGTATGTCTTAAGTCCCGTCGATGAACGACATTCGAAACCGAAAACCCGAAATTGTCTTAAAACGTGTAAGTTTTGTTCTAGATTGAATTGGTTCGGTTCTGAAGGGATGTTTTAGATCGGTTCCTATTGAAAATTGTCTAGTTCGGTTCCTTGATAAAAGTCTCGATCGGTTCGTCCTTGTTGAAACTAGATCGGTTCCTCCTAAAAGATGACTAGTTCGGTTCCTCTTAGCTTGTAACTTGTTCGGTTCATAAACAACCAAAATGTACTCGCGTCCTTCGTTTTGTCATTAACAGAAACCACCAAAACTCGTGTGTCCTTGTTGCTAAATAAGCAAATTTTTTTAGTTTGATCAACAGTAGTGTATTTTCCTTTTTTTTGCATAAGTAAGATTATCATTTGGTTGTTACACGGTTTGAGTCAAGAAAGTAACGTACACAAGGTGTTTGATATTTGTGTAACCCGAATAACCTCCAAACCGATCTAATCGACTCTACCTTCACAATACACCAAGGCTAGTACACCGAAGAACGATTCATCACTCTCCACAACCGATCTAGTCACACTCTTGAAGACCCGAACTAGTCACGTTTCTAGCAAGAGGAACCGAACTAGTAACACCACTTGAGAACCGATCTAGAAAAATGTCGGAACCCAAAATCACCTTCACTTCACCATGGATACAAGAAAAATAAGATGAGATAAAATGGGAAGAATTGTAGAAGGTAGGAGAGAATTTGAGAGAGAAAAAACAAGATTTGTTAAATTCATTCAAGTGAAAAATACCAAATAAAATCAACACCATTTTGCCATATGGAATAAATGGTTTTGGTTTAAATACCCTAATGAGCCATGGGCTTTCTAGGTGGGATGGGCTTGGGATTGACTTGGGCTTAGGCCCATTACACATACAATATTAGATTATTAAATAAACCCTTTTACCCGTCTAGCCTATTACAACATATAATTAATTAAGTGACCGAGACCTAATATAATGAACGAACTTCCTTGTTTGACTCAATATTTTGAGGCTAACATGTTTCTTTTCAAGTTTATGGGTATGGTCCCTAGGAATTCTACCATTTTCCTAAACACTAAGATATTCTTAAAAGGGTTGATCTTGGAATCTCTAGCAATTTCCCACTCCCAGGGTAAATGGTTGTCCCGAAAGTCTCCTTTTGCAAAGTAAGGAGGTCGGGCACATATATCATCTTCACTAGTTCTTAGTTTATAAGATTTGCGCTCACCTATAGTGGTCCAATAAGGCACATTTTCCTCTCCAAATTCTAGTTCTCTAACGTCAAATATCGATCTATTAAGTCCTTCTCCTATTGCTATTTTGGCTTTCTTACAATCTATCACGACATTAGCGGTTGCTAAAAATCCTCTCCCTACTAATAAGGGGCAAGTAAGTTCTCTTTCCATGTCTAGTACATGAAAATCCTCAAAAAGTTTTAACTTCCCTACATTAACCTCTACATTTTTCATGATTCCTATTGGATACGACTTAGTTCCATCCACTAATCCTAGGACATCTTTGGTCTTTTCTACAATCCTATCTTAAGCTTTTTAAAGAGATTTAATGGGATTAAATTCACACATGACCCTAAATCGGCTAAGGTATCAAAAGGCTTGGAGTCCCCTAGTCTACAAGGTAAGATAAATAATCCAGGATCCTTCATTTTTTCTGGCGCTATACTTTGAATGAATTCGGACCCGTTTTTGCCTAGTTCCAAACTTACTATATATTTATCTACAGGGCGTCGTAGATTGGAACATGAGCTAGAACTTTAAGAATCGGTAAGTTAAGATGAAAATCTTTAAATTCATCTTCGTGAGATTCTTCGAGTTCTTTTGGTCTTGGTGTTTCAATCTCATTGACTGTTAACGTGTTGACTTGTAGTTGGTCTTTTTGAATGATGGTAGTAGATTTGAAACACGTTTGGATAGCATTGACCGATTTGAAAGAATTAGAGGAACTTTGAGGATCCTCTGTTGGGTAAGAACGAGCAGACGGGGTTGAATTAGGGGTCAACTTTGGGTTCTTTACCGTGTCGCTCGGGAGTGCTCCAGTCATTCGGTTATTAAATGCCTTCAATAGAGTGTCTAATTTGTTGGTAATCTCGCTTTGATGTTGTTTGAAATTGGCTTCAAACCTAGTTATCTTAGCATATTGAGATGCCATGAAGTTAGGCACCAATCCTTCGAGACTTGTTTGATTTAAATTATGAGGATTGTTGTTGAAGGATCGGTTCGGGAACGAACCGTTTGATTGAAAATGATTAGGTGGATTTGAAAAACTGTTTTGAGAATTTTGAGGTTGCCTCCACCTACGATTTGGGTGACTTTTCCAAGACGGATTATAGGTGTCACCAAGGTTATTTTGATCGGGCTTGAAAGTGTTCCACTTACCTCCCGCTTCGTCGGTACGCGAGGATGCATAGTCAACAAAAGCTTGCTCGGGATTTTCCATACAATATTGAGTGTCGTGAGGACCACTAGAAATCTTACATGAAGAAGTGATTTTGTTCACTTGAATGGGTTGGTTAGGAGCAAGATGAGCTTCCATCAAGCGTTGGACTTGATTTTTGAGCTTCATGAGACGACGGTCGAGATTACTCGGACACTCTTGTGTGCATATAGATTGCCCTTGACAGGGTTTAGCGGAAGTCCTCTTGTTGATCATTCCAACGTTGTTATAGAGGGAGAGGTCCTCTAATAATGAGACGCCCCTTTCCAGACTCGTTATTTGACCAAGAATTAAAAACTTTGCAGAAACGCTTGACCGGGAGTGAGCTTGTGTCATTCCTTAACATACCTTTTTTAAAATACATTACAATTTGAACCTTTAATGTTTCTTTATCATAAACTAGACTCTACGAGTTTTCCAATGATATAAAGAACATCCTCTAACTCTTTACGGTTAGGTTTTTACGACAAAAACAAGATTTACAAAATGACTTCCTTACTGGTATGAGGTTACAGCGTAACCATCACCATGGGTTATGGCGTAACCTCAGTACACCCTTTTTGTTATGACGTAACATAAGTTGTTACGGCGTAACCTCACAATAGAAAGACCCATTTTTCCTAAAACTTGACTACCTTGATCCGTAACTTCACAAAACCTTCTAGAATTCATAAACACAACATATTACATTATTTCCATACTTGGTTATGGTTTAAATGACACAAATCATGTATCTTACGGGGTTTACCAAACATCCTATTTCAACCCGTTTACATTCACTATTGGCCCATTCATCTTTATTCATATACATGACTAATACAAAGGACATTGACACATTAACACTTGACACTTTCAAAACATTAGGACACTTTGGGGGTTCAACATTGATCAAGCTTGGCGTTCTAATTAAGCTTAACCGCATAATCAATACTTTCCAGCCCGTGCTCAATCCTAAGCCTTAACCAAGGACTTACCTTCATTATTTCAACCTACAAAACATTGCAACTTAAACATGTAAGCTTTCGCTTAGTAAGTAAAGGCAATAATATAAAATCATATATCATTTATACATATAAACATCATACACTTCGCTTTTAGCCTAAAAGTGGACATAACAACATTACAACTTGCATAAACACATAAACCATTAATAATCATACTTTATCATAACATCAACACTTCAACATTCTCATCCATTACTTGCTTACTTACACATACTATCACTAGTTTTACTCTAGTTCAAGACACAGTAGGTTAGTTATGCCAAACTAAACCATTAAACCCTTAGTCATCAAAGCCCCTTGAACCAATTACTTATCAAACCTTAATATAACATACACATAACACATATATGCTAAATTTAATAAAACTTCACATTATAACCATTTACTTACCTCATTCCATAGCTTAATTTCATCACCATCTTCTTCTAAAATCTTGCCTTCCTAAACCATAATCATCACCAATCATTATTACATAAAACAAACATAATAGGGGTTTATATAACCCAATTACACACCTTTTATCATTACTTAACATCATATGATCATTCTTTGATCATATGATGAAACCTTCAATTACTAATTTGACATTATATAACTTAACCCATTATCACTGTTACCTTAATTCTTGGTTAAGAACCTTAATTACCTAAAATCCCCAATTTGGGTTACATGAACCCTAACTTATAATTCTTCAATTAATTGAATTAAGGTTACTTACTTGAATAGATGATTACTAGAGCTTAACCCTTGAGTTGGAACATAATCCCTTCATTACTAGATTATTAAGTTAGTCTTATTCCCTCCTTTTTCTTAAACACACGACACATACACACATCTTCCTGGTGAAAATAAGAATTGTGTGGAACTCTCTAGGGAAGTATAGATAAGTTAGGCACTATTTTGCCTATTTGGAAACATTAGTCCCTCAAGTCCTTTTTCTTTTATATTTGGCCATATCAACTTTTGTAACTTATTTATCACTTAACAACTTTAGTCCTTCAAGTCATAATCTTTTATAATTGTGGCACATTATATTTTCTAAAACCATTTACATGGTATTAATACTTATAGCTTAACTACCGGATTGACTACCCAATCACATAACGTATCCAAACCTATAAAGTCATAGTCAAACTCATTATAAAGCATTATCGTAATAAAATACCTAAAAACCAGATTTAGGGTGTTACAAATAATGCCCAAGATTCTTCATCATTTTTATCACGTAACTTACCATCGGCCGCTTGATCGATGGTTCGTCTTGTAATGGGATTGACATGGTCATAAAAGATTTGGATTGATGTGTGCTTAAACACACATCGTTTTAGCCTCAAAAAACACTCTAAAAAGGACTAATAACCATAAAATATGAGTAATTATATTGAAAATATATTTGGTATGTATTATTATGTCTTGCAGGTACAAAGGATTGAAAACAAAGAAAAACGGTGATTTTCGGATGAGTTTCGACGACGTTTTCATGTTTTTCGAGATTCAAACGAAGTCGTAAAAATTCATCGAACACTCCGTTATGAAGAGCACGAAATTACAAATCCATCAGTACCTTTCTCACTTTTTGAACCGGTCAAAATAACATTAAATGAACCGGTAAATATTCATTTTGACCTATCTATAATCTGGACTGGGCCAAAAAGGGTTTAAATATAATTGGTTTACACACATTTATGAAACTCT
>BQNB010034332.1:16531-26706 GCA_026074375.1 Tanacetum coccineum
GGAAAAGGTTCAAAATGATTATAGATCTGCAAACCAACCATTGACCCTATTGCCTTTGCAGCCAGCATCTCTGAGTTCCAAGCTTCTTATTTGAATTGTATTCCTAGTGTTTCTTTTCCTAAGGAATCCTTTAGCAATTCCGTGTCTAAAAATGTTCTAGATGTAAATACCTTTCATGCTAGACTAGGTCATACATCTGTTTCAAAGCTGTCTCATAAACCATTATATAAATCCATGGATTTTTCAACTTTTACTTGTGAATGTTGTATGCTGTCTAGACATCACAGACGTCCTTTCCTTAAAAGTGATAATATTTCTCCTACCCCTTTCTTCCAAGCTCATGGTGTTCTATATCAAAGGTCTATAGCTCATACTCCTTAGCAGAATGGCAGGGTACAGAGAAAACATAAACATCTACTTGATACTGCTAGAGCACTTAGACTTCATGGTAATTTACCTCTTAAGTTTTAGGGAGAATTTATTTTAACTGCCACTTATCTTATTAACAAAATGCCAGTCAAGCTTTTGGATTGCCAGTCTCCTTTTGAAAAACTATATGGTAAGTCTCCTAACTATGATCATTTGAGGGTGATTGGTTGTCTTTGTTATGCTTCTAATATAAGGCCTCATAAGGATAAATTTATCAGTATAGGAATTAAAAGTATGCTTGTTAGTTATCCTGTCAATCAGAATGGTTATAAGTTGTATAACTGGGAGACTAAAGAGGTTTTCTTAGCAGAGATGTGGTTTTGAAGAGAATATTTTCCTTTTCTGACAAATTAAAGACCCTACAATCCCTCACTTTTAAATCTATTTATATAATTTGAAAACACATGATGAAGAAAAAAAAAAAAAAAAAAAAAACAAATGACAGAAACCTGTTAAACCCAAACACCCCTTTATCATCAGACCAAATATATCAGATGTTTTCCAACTGATAACATTCCTTTATCAATTTATGTTTACTAGTCAATCACCACCACTATTGTCTCCTCAGGAAGTCATCTAGCAATACCCACTAGGCCTGCTTGTTTTAGTTACAAGTTTTTGTTATCCTATGTCACCTAGTTCCTATACTTCTATCCTCGTTGCCTTTATTTGATTCATTAAATTCAATAAACATCCCACTTTTCACATAGTTTTCTAGCTAATGTTTTAGCTAATTCTGAGCCTACCTCATATGCATAAGTAGAATATGGTTGTAAGAAAAAAGGTTAGAGCTATGTAGCTGAACTAGCAGCTTGGAAAGAAATCAAACTTGGACTGTCACATTCTTACCAAAAGCCACAAGCTAATACTTCTTAAATGGTGTACATGATCAAATATTAAACCTGATAGGCTAGTTGAAGGTTTAAAGCAAGATTGTAGTTAAGGGTTCAATCAAAAGGAAGGGTTAGATACAAAACATACTTTTTTCTATTGCTGAGCTAGCTACAATTAGGTGTTAATTGCTATAGCAACTGACAAAAGCAATGGCTACTACACCATTAGACGTCAATAATGCTTTCTTACATGGTTATATTAAGGAATTGATTTTATGCTTCCACTAGAAGGGTACAACTAATGCATCCAAAAGTATGCAAACTCAATAGGTCCCTTTATGGTTTGAAACAGGCATCAAGGTAATAGAATCATGAATTGACAAAGTTTTTGGTCAATCTTAGTTTTGTTCAGTCCAAACATGATTATTCTCTCTTTGTTAAAGTTAAAGGAGAAGAGTTTATTGTTGTCCTTGTTTATGTGGATGATGTGTTAATTACTAGCAATTCTACAATGGAAATTCAAACACTTAAGCAAAGTTTGGATCAATAATTTTCCATCAAAGATCTTGGTCTGGCTAAGTATTTCCTTTGGAATGAATTATGAAGGACATATACTGGTATGCATCTTAATTAAAGAAAATACATCTTGGATTTGTTAACTGATGTAGGACTTACAGCTGCAAAACCTTTTTCATTTCCTCTTCCAATACAACTTAAATTGTCTCTTGATAAAGGAACTCCCTTTAGTGATGCTGGTTCTTATAGGAGACTAGTTGGAAGACTTCTGATACAGATGCGGTCAACGAGCGAGTCAACATAACAAATACGCTTGGCACTTATTTTACGACAACAAATTTTTGTGGCAGATTGGGCTGAAATTCACGTGGTTACTCAGAAATGGCCCAACGGTCAAGACTTATTGCTTTGCTATAAGCCCTGCTAGTTTTGGGCCTTTCAGGGTCATTTGGACCCTCAAAAGGGCGTTTTTCTATTTTTAGGCTTTGTTTTGGACAAAATCAATTATGTTTTGTAGGAGATTTTGTTTCCTTTTTATTTAGAACTTATCCTCCTTCATAAGGATGATTTTTAGGGTTTTCTTGGCAGCTTTTGAGAAACCTATGATTTATTAAATAAGAGAATTTCTCGTCTTGAGAATTTCAGATTAGCTCTTGTGTTTGTGTGGCTTGTTTTCATATTCGATTTGCATTATTTGGTATCAAGAGCCATTAGGTGATCATGGAAACACGTGGTAGAAAGAAATCTATTACGAAACCAGCACCTCCTGCTCGTGATCCTCATGGTGTAGAGACGATTGAAAGGCTGCAGTAGCGGATCTAAGAACTTGAGCTCCAGTAATTACAGCCGGACTCGCCGGCAGAAGAGATGAAAACTAAGCCTAACGTCTGGGACGATGAGCCAGTAGATGTCAATCCTTTTGGCGGAAAAAAACATAGGTATGTTAATCGTCTTTATCAACCTCGCCGTAATGATCTTGCTGTAGATCACGACGATAGATATCGCGATGATCCTATTCGCAGTCTGGGATTGAAGATTGAGATCCCTGAGTTTACAGGTAAAGTTCATCTGTATGATTTTTTTAACTGGTTGAGTACGGTTGAACGTGTGTTTGATGTGCGGGATATCCCTGACAAGCTAAAAGTGAAACTTATTGCCATCAACCATCAGCTTCGACAACAGTTCTTCGTTAATATTGAGATCGGATGATAATAATAGGCTGATGAAATTGAAGGAAATCAAAGGTTAGACTATGGTAAAAGATCAAGAACCGATGAAGGCTAAGTTTCTTCTACCAGAAAAACAGTCGACAATAAGCTTTCTTGACTATCAAAATCTGTCCTAATAGAACATAACTTGGGAAGTAGGTTATATCCAATGAGTTCGATAAGCTTCGTATGAGGTGTGATGTATTTGAAGAAGAAGAGTAGGTTGTCGCATGGTTTTTGGGAGTCCTTAAGCTTGAGATTGCTGATATTATAAGTCTTCAACCTTATGGACCTATAAACGGACTGAAGTAAGTTAGCTTTAAAGGTTGAAAAATAGATTAAGGCAAAGAGTAAGGGTTTCACTAGTTGTTTCACTAGTCGTTTCACTCCACCTACCAGAACCGCTCCCCCTACAGTACCTAAATCCACCACCCTACAACCTCAACTATAGGTAACACCAGAGAATGTGTTGATAATGCCCCTCATTATTACAAGTGTGGTGAGCTTGGGCATTTTGCACATGACTGTCTAAATCTGAAAACACTAGCCTTCGTACCTGATGACGCAGGGCCCATTTATGATACCGATGCAGAACCCAAAGTAGATAAACCAGGTGATGAGTTGGTATATCCTAATCGTAGAGAGGCATTGGTTATTCAGAGAGTCTTAAATGTGGCTATTTCAAAATCTGTTGATGATAATTTGTGGCTTCGTAACAACATTTTTAGATCTAAGTGTACTTCTAAGGGGAAAATTTATGATATGATTATAGATGGGGGGGCAGTTGTGAGAATGTAGTTTCTACATATATGGTTGAGAAGTTAGGAATGAAGATAGAAGACCATCCTGAACCGTACGAGTTAACTTGGTTAAAAATAGGGAATACTGGTAAAGTGAGTAAATGTTGTCTTGTGCAGTTTTCTATTGGTAAGAGTTATAAAGATGAAGTGTGGTGTGAAGTTATACCGATGAATGCGGCTCACATTCTATTAGGGCGTCGTTGGAAATTTTATAGGAAAACAAAACATGACGGGTTCCAAAACACTTACAGCTTTAAGAAGGATGGTGTGAACATTACTTTAGTTCCTTTTGATTCTCGTTAGACACAGGCAAAGGGTTCTAATTTGTTTATGAAGAAGATTGGTTTTGAGGAACTTATGAAAACTAGTCCCTACGTGTTTACTCTTGTGGTTGTAGAAGAAAACAAGATTACTAGTGAAGCTCCCCTACAAGTTCAGCCCTTACTTAGGGAGTTTACTAATGTGATTCCTGATGACATACCCCCTGGATTACTGGCTATGAGAGACATTCGACATTGCATCAATTTTATTCTAGGTTCCGTTATCCCAAACAGACTAGCTTATCGAATGAATCCAAAGGAGTTTGCGAAGCTTCAGAGACAAGTGACTAAGTTGCTAGACAAAGGATTGATTCGGGAGAGTATGAGTCTGTGTGCAATACCTGCCTTGTTGGTACCCAAACATAGGGGACTTTTTTGATATGTATTGATATTAAAGCTATGAACAAGATAACAATCAAGTATCGTTTTCCTATTCTGCGATTTTGATGATCATCTTGACCAGCTACATAGTTCTACCATTTTTTCTAAGATTGATTTGAGGAGTGGATATCATCAGATTTGGATGCGACCTGGAGATGAATGGATGACAGCTTTCAAAACTTGAGATGGATTGTACGAGTGGATGGTTATGCCTTTCGGACTGCCTAATACGTCGAGTACATTCATGCGCCTTATGAATCCGTTTTTAAACCTTTTATTGGTCATTTTGTTTTCGTTTACTTTGATGATATTTTGATATATAGCAGCAGTCTTGAGCAGCATTTGTCCCATCTCTGGTAAATATTTTCTGGTTTACAGGCTCAGAAATTATACGCTAATGGGAAAAAATGTCACTTCCTTGTGACTGAAGTGACTTTCTTAGGGTATATTGTTACTGGTAGCGGCATAAAAATGGACCCATCAAAAGTTAAAGCGATTATTAGCTGGCCAACACCTTCTACTAATCATGACATTCGTAGTTTTCACGGGTTTGCGCCTTCTACTGGCATTTTATCAAGAATTTTAGTTCCATAATCGCGCCCTTATCTGAATGTATGAAGGGTGTTCGATTCACGTGGACAAGTGAGGCTACCAAGGCTTTTGACATTATAAAGGCTAAGGTAACCGAAGCTCCTGTTTTGGTATTACCTAATTTTGATGAAGTTTTCCAAGTTGAATGTGATGCATCTGGATTGGGCATTGGTGGTGTTCTAAGTCAAAATCAGCGGCCAATTGCTTTCTTTAATGAAAAACTGAATGACACGAGACGCAAGTATTCCACTTATGATAAGGAATTTTATGCTATTGTTCATAGTTTGGATACTTGGCGACATTATTTACTTTCTAATGAATTTGTCTTGTTTTCTGATCATGAGGCTTTGAAATTTATTAATGGGCAACATAAGCTAAAGTCTCGCCATGCTAAGTGGGTGGAATTTATTCAGGCATTTTCATTTGTTATTTGACATAAGGTTGGGTCGAATAATCAGGTTGCGGATGCGCTTAGTCGTCGTCATTCGTTAATTACCACTATGCAGATTCGAGTGCAAGGTTTTGATTCATTTCGTGGGCTTTATTGCGATGACCGTGATTTTAAGGAGATATGGAGTCAATGTGATAATGGTCCTTTTCAGCAGTTTTCCAAGCTGTATGGTTATTTGTTTAAAGGTGTGCGGTTATGTATTCCTCTTTGTTCTTTGCGTGAAGCTATTGTTTTAGAGGGTCATGCAGGTGGATTAGCGGGTCACTTTGGGCATGATAAGACCTTGGCCCTACTTCATGAATAGTTTTATTGGCCCAAGATGGAACATGATGTCAACAGGCTTCTTGAGAGGTGTCGTACATGCCACATTACCAAAACTCAAAGTAGTAATGCTGATTGAATACTCATTGTCCATTCCTGTGATGCTCCATGGGAGAATGTCAGTTGGATTTTGTTTGGGTTTGTGGGGTGTGAGTGTTGTGTTGGGGGGTTGGTGTGTAGCTGAGGGGGGGTAGTTTGTGTGGGGTTGGTGGGTTGGGGGTGGGGGTGGTGTGAGGGTGGTGGGATTGGTGCCGTTGCCTTCTACTCGGCGAGCTAAGCATTCTATTATGGTAGTTGTTGATCAATTTTCAAAGATGGCTCACTTTGTACTTTGTTCGAAAACGTTTGATGCTAGTCAAGTAGCGAGGTTGTATTTTGCAGAAATTGTGAAGTTGCACAGTGTTCCTAAAAATCTTACTTCTGATCGAGATGTCAAGTTTGTGAGTCATTTCTGGCGTACTTTGTGGACTCGTTTGGGGTCTAAGTTGCAGTTCAGTAGTTCCTATCATCCGCAAACTGATGGGCAGACTGAAGTTGTCAATCGGAGCTTAGGAAATATTTTGCGGAGTTTAATTGGGGACAATGCCAAACAGTGGGATCTTATTCTTCCACAAGCTGAATTTGCCTATAACAGGTCGGTTAATCGCACCACATGTAAGAGTCCTTTTGAAGTTGTGTATGGACGAAATCCGATTACTCCTCTGGATTTGGTCCCTGTTCTAGAGGTGGGGAACTTTAGTGAGGAAGGGGCTGACCAGTCTGAGTAGATTTAAGAGTTGCATCGGTCGGTTCAAGAACGGATTATTCGGCTTAATAAACAATACAAGGAACATGCGGATAAGCGTCGTAAACAGGTTTTGTATCGGGAGGGTGATCTAGTTTAGATTTATCTTCGTAAGGAGCATTTTCCAGCAGGGCATTTTGGGAAGTTGAAACCATGAGGAGATGGTCCTTTTCGTGTTCTTAAAAAGATCAACGACAACGCGTACAAGATCGAGCTTCCGGTCCATTATAAGTTTCGCCCCTTTTAAAGTTTGCAAGATTTTGTCGCCATACCAAAGAGATATGATGATGACCCGCTCGGGGTCGATCTTTTTAAGAAGGGGAGGATGCAGATGCTGTCAATGAGCGAGTCAACGTGACAAATACACTTTGCGCTTATTTTGCGGCAACAAATTTCTATGGCAGATTGGGCTGAAATTCGTATGGTCACTCGAAAATGGCCCAACGATCAAGACTCATCACTACGCCATGAGCCCTATCAGTTTTGGGCCTTTCAGGGTCATTTAGGGCCTCAAAAGGGCATTTTTCTATTTTTAGTCTTTATTTTGGACAGAATCAATTATGTTTTGTATGAGATTTTGTTTCCTCTTTATTTAGAACTTATCCTTCTTTATAAGGACGATTTTAGGGTTATCTCTGGCAGCTTTTGAGAAACCTACAAATTTATTAAATAAGAGAATTTTTGGTTTTGAGAATTTTGGATTACTTCTTGTGTTTGTGTGGCATGTCTTTATATTCGATCTGCATTATTTGGTGTCAAGATCCATTAGGTGATCATGGAAACACATGGTAGAAAGAAATCTGTTGCGGAACCAACACCTTCTGCTCGTGATCCTCGTGATGTAGAGATGATTGAAAGGCTGCAACAGCGGATCCAAGAACTCGAGCTCTAGCAATTACGGCCGGACTCGCCGGCAGAAGAGGTGGAAGCTGAGCCCAACATCTGGGATGATGAGTCAGTGGACGTCAATCCTTTTGGCGGAGAAAAACCTAGATATGTTAATCATCTTTTTCAACCTCGTCGTAATAATCATGTTGTAGATCGCGACGATAGATATCGCGATGATCCTATTCGCAGTCTGGGATTGAAGATTGAAATCCCTGAGTTTACGGGTAAGGTTCATCCAGATGATTTTATTAATTGGTTAAGTACGATTGAACAGGTGTTTGATGTGCGGGATATCCCTGACATGCTGAATGTGAAACTCATGGCCATCAAGCTTCGACAACATGCTTCGTTTATGATGGGATCATGTTACTAAAGGCGACAAATTAAAAGGAAATCAAAAGGTTGAGACTAATTGGGAAAAGAAAAAGAAACTGACAAGGCAAGTGTTCTACCCAGAAATCATCGTCTCAAAGGCATTTCTTTGACTATTCTAATCTGTCCAATAGAACATACTATGGAAAGAGGTAATCATAGAGTTCGATAAGCTTCATATGAGGTGTGATGTAGTTAAAGAAGAAGAGTAGGTTGTTGCACAGTTTTTGGGAGTCCTTAAGCCTGAGATTGCTGCTATTGTAAGTCTTCAATCTTATTGGACCTATACGAATGTTTGTCGTTTAGCTTTAAAGGTTGAAAAATAGATTAAGACAAAGAGTAAGGGTCCCACTAGTCGTTTACTAGTCGTTTCACCCCACCTACCAGAACTGCTTTGACTACAGAACCTAAAGGCTCCACCCCCACAACCTCGGCTGCAGGTAATACTAGAGAACGTGTTGACAATGCCCCTCATTGTTACAAGTGTGGTGGGCTTGGGCATTATGCACGTGACTGTCCAAATCTAAAAACACTGGCCTTCGTACATGTTGACGCAGGCCCAATTTATGATACCGATGTAGAACTGAATTAGATGAACCAGGTGATGAGTTGGTATATCCTGATCGTGTAGAGGCGTTGGTTATTCAAAGAGTCTTAAATGTGGCTATTTCAAATTCTGTTGATGATAATTCGTGGCTTCATAACAACATTTTTAGAACCAAGTATACTTCCAAGGGAAAAATTTATGATATGATTATAGATGGGGGGAGTTGTGAGAATGTCGTTTCTACATATATAGTTGAGAAGTTAGGAATGAAGACAGAAGACCATCCTAAACCGTACCAGTTAACTTGGTTAGAAAAAGGGAACACTGTTAAAGTCAGTAAACGTTGTCTTGTGCAATTTTCTATTGGTAAGAGTTATAAAGATGAAGTGTGGTGTGAAGTTATACCGATGGATGCGACTCACATTCTATTAGGGTGTCCTTAGCAATTTGATAGGAAAACAAAACATGACCGGTTCCAAAACACTTACAGCTTTAAGAAGGATGATGTGAACATTACTTTAGTTCCTTTTTATTCTCGTCAGACACAGGTAGAGGGTTCTAATTTGTTTATGAAGAAGACTGATTTTGGGGGACTTATGAAAACCACTCCCTATGTGTTTACTCTTGTGGTTGTAGAAGAAAATGAGATAATCAGTGAAGCTCCCCAACAAGTTCAACCATTGCTTAAGGACTTTGCTGATGTGATTCCTGATGACATACCCCCTGGATTACCGGTTATGAGAGACATTCAACATAACATTGATTTTATTCTAGGTTTCGCTATTCTAAACAGAACAGTTTATCAGATGAATCCGAAGGAGTTTACGGAGCTTCAGAGACAAGTGACTGAGTTGCTGGAGAAAGGGTTGATTCGAGAGAGTATGAGTCAGTGTACAGTACCTGCCTTGTTAGTACCCAAACATGGGGGGGGGGAGACTTTTCAGTTGTGTATTGATAGTAGAGCTATGAATAAAATAATGATCAAGTATCGTTTTTCTATTCCATGTTTGGATGATCTTCTTGACCAGCTACATGGTTCTACCATTTTTTCTAAGATTGATTTGAGGAGTGGATATCATCAGATTCGGATGCGACCTGGAGATGAATGGAAGACAACTTTCAAAACTCGAGATGGACTGTACGAGTGGATGGTTATGCCCTTCGGACTGTCTAATGCGCCGAGTACATTCATGTGCCTTATGAATAAGTTTTTGAACCTTTTATTGGTCATTTTGTTGTCGTTTACTTTGATGATATTTTGATATATAGCAGCAGTCTTGAGCAGCATTTGTCCCATATTCGGCAAATATTTTCTATTTTACGGGATCAGAATTTATACGCTAACGGGAAAAAGTATAACTTCCTTGCGACTGAAGTGACTTTTTTAGGGTATATTGTTACTGGTAGCGGCATAAAATGGACCCAGCAAAAGTTGAGGCGATTATTAGCTGGACAACACCTTCCACTATTCATGACATTCGCAGTTTTCATGGGTTAGCGTCCTTCTATCGGCGTTTTATCCGGAATTTTAGTTCTATAATCGCGCATTTAACAGAATGTATAAAGGGTGGTCGATTCACGTAGACAAGTGAGGCTGCCAAGGCTTTTGAAATTCTAAAGGCTAAGGTAATCGAGGCTCTTGTTTTGGCATTACCTAATTTAATAAAGTTTTCCAGGTTGAGTGTGATGCCTCTGGAGTGGGCATTGGTAGTGTTCTAAGTCAAAATCAGCGGC
>BQNB010034332.1:29057-51680 GCA_026074375.1 Tanacetum coccineum
CTGAAGATGTCTTTGTAAATGTGGGAAAATTCTAATTTCCAGCTGACTTCGTAGTTGTTGATTTTGAACCAGACCCCCGAGTACCTTTAATTCTCGGGCAATACTAACTACTTAGTCTATTTCTTTAGTTATTAGCAGCATTATCAATCTTGAACCAACAGTAGTAAAGTAGTAATGGTAGTAGTAACTCAAAATTCCCAACAATCCTCCCCTAAACTTGATATTTACCTGTCAATCAACAAGTTTCTTTAGTTTAAGCATTTTGGTTATTAGGAGGATGTATCCAAACATTTTACTACTCTTCAAGCATTGATTTGATGAACTTGATAAGCTCAAATGCCATAGTACTTTCTTCTTCAGCTTCTAACTGCAAGTTCAGCATCTTCTCCAATAATTCCTTGATCAGTGGGTACTTTTTCTCTACTAGCATATTAATCTCCATAGGTGTACCATCCATAAACAGAGTGTGAACTCCACAATTTTCATGCAATTTCCATTTCAGCAATTGCATAACATTGGCTCTGTCTTGTCACTGCTCCTCCCCTGTTTGGATGCATCCTCTTCATTCAAATCATCATCTGAAGACTCAACCTGTCTGTATTTCCTCCTTCTTGGTTGTGAGGTGCTTGACTTCCTTTGTCTTTCTAATCTCTTGACTCTTTTCTTTAGTCTGAGGATCTCTACAGCTTGAGCATCCTTCTTTTTCTCTAAGTCAAGCACCTGTTTTGACAATTTTATACACATAGTCATCAATTCCTGTAGTTTCAGTCTACCCTCATCACTTCCAGGTGTGTAACCTCCTGGGAGAGGTGAATCATGGGGTGTGATTGGTACATTAGCCGTCAATTCAAATTGATGTTCCATCCTGCCCTCCCCACTTCCAGATGTGTGACCTTCTGAGAGAGGTGGTTCAATGGGCTGTTCAAGCACTCTCTCAGACCTAGTCTGAGCAGGAGCACCCCCATGGTGTCTTGGCGTGTCTTGGCGCCCGTGCTTGCCACTATTAAACATACCCTGAGGAATGTCAACATTAGGCATTGCCGTGGTCTGGGTCCTAATTATGTTATCACTGTCTTGTGCTGCATCTAAGCTAGCAGCAGTAGTGATAGCCCTTTCCACACTGTCACCCCCTCCTTATGGACAGCCTCATCTGCTTCAAGGTCTTGAGGTACACTAGTCTGAGGTAACTTAGTGTCCGACCTACTGTATAAGTGTCGAATTTAAACAGCCCTTTATTATCCAAGAGTATACTTTCTTTAAACACTTTAAAAACCCTAATTTATACATAATCATGTTTATACTTAAACAACATGTTAACATACTTATAGATCCATTATTCCATGATATATACAACAACATGACATAAGAAAAAGTGTATAATTTCATAACCATAGGTAAAAACTCTTTTTACATATTCAAAGGTTCTAAATGGTGATTTAGCTATAAAGAACATGTAAACACATAAAATCATGAAATGAAAAGTATAAAGGTATTTAGATAACCTTAGGAAGGATGAATGATGAAGAACAAATGATCTAAACCCTTGTTTTGGATATCAAACCCGAGATTATAACACTAGAAAAACCCTTAATCCTTTGAAACCCGAATCTTGCACAAACTTTCTTAAATCTTCGAAACGAGAAATCAACCCTCCGATCTTTCTTAGAACACCTTAGAATAGATGTAAGAACACTTGTATTTGATCTAGAAAATCAAAGTATGGATGTGTTATGGAGATGGTTTTGAGCCGTGATATATGATGAGAGAAATGAGAGTAATGTGTGAAAAATTTGTTAAGAAATATATGTTATGATTTATGTTTTCTAGTTTAGGCTTTATATAGGGCTTAACTAAGGTTAAGGAACTCTAGTTAAGTTAAAGGAAAATATCTAAAAGATATTTTTGATAAATATCTAACAAATATCTAAAAAATATCTAGGGTTATTTAGGGCATATTTAGTGATTTGTGATTTCCGGGTTCGCCTAAACGCGTTTTATTGCGAAACGTAAACGTTTTACGTAACCGACAAAAATAAAATATAAAAAGGTTGATTACTACTTTCCTAAAAGTAGTATATGGCTTGCTTGACGAATACTTTAATTCGTTTGGTGTCCGTTTACATTAATCGTTGATTTTTAGTTTACGCGATTTAACCTGATACTTAATATTAAAAGCGAACGCGTACGAAAAAAAAAAGAAAAAAAAATAACTCGTAAAATAGATGACGTCGAAAATGACCTGAAAATACGGAATGTTACACCTGTTTTTGAATTATGTCCCATTATCACACCTGATTACTTTAACCTTATGGTTTAATTAGTTTTCTGTTTCTATTATAAATCTCTTAAGAATCCCACTAGTCTCATCCTTAGAGGCTAAGAAGAAAACCCAGCTAAACCTGCTAAAGTCATCAGTCACTACAAGGCAATATGTCTTATGATTGATACTCCTAACAGATGTTGGACCAAACAAGTCCATATGAAACATCTGTAAGGGTTGGCTGATAGAGCTCAGAAGTTTAGCCTTACAGGAAGCCTTGTGTTGCTTTCCCTTCTGACAAGCAACACAAGTATGGTCATTGTCAAAAATCTTTGAAGGAAGACCTCTTACAAGGTTTCCCTTTACAATTTCCCTTTACAAGTTTGTTCATTGTTTTAAAATTCACATGACCCAGCCTCCTATGCCATAATTTAGACTCATCAATTGTGGCTTTTGCAAACAAACAAGTTAAATCTCCAGAAGGAACAACATTTTTTAAATCAAAGCTGTACATATTACTTTGCCTGGGAACTATAAGCAGTACTTGGCTTTCATCAAGTAGCTTAAAATTAGGAGACAAAACAAGACATTCAGTTTCAGTGAAAAGAAAATTGTTTTTCTTGTCACACATTTGTGAGATAGACAAAAGATTAAACTTTAGTTTTTTGACAAAAAACACATCTTCAAAGTCTAACTTATCTGTTCTTATCTTTCCTTTTCCTGTTATCTTACCACCTCTAGCACTTCTACCAAAAGCAACAAAACCTCCATCAATGTCTTGATAGTCAGTAAGGAAGTCTTTGTTCCCTGTCATGTGCCTGGAACATCCACTGTCAAATATTCCTTTGTTCTTCAAAGCTTGTTGTGGATTTCCCTGCACAAAAGTAAGAGAGTCAGTGTCTCTTGGGGACCCAAGCCACTACTGACTTGAGTCTGCCTTGTGGATCTATATAATTTACTCTTTTTGAGACCCATGATCCACTATTGTCTTTGGAGACATTGTTTAAATCAGTCATTTTAGGTCTCCAAACACAACCTGCTGAGGCCTTAACAGCAGTGACCCTAGTTCCCTTAACAGTACTAACTGTTGTTTGCCTAGCAGTATTAACACCATTTACTCTGACAGTATTAACTTTTTCATTTGAAATCCTGGTATTTGGTGTTGTTGATTTATAAAAAGACCTTCTAATAGGTGAATGAGACTTATGAAAAGCATTTGTTCTTAATTTTGAAACATTCACTCTATTTGTATGGGTAGCAGTATTAACTGGTCTGAATGTACTAGTTGATGCTGTTGCTCTTAGAGAGCTTTGCTTGGCAGCACTAACTGGTACTCTTCCAGACCTTATTAAGACTGCAGATGGAACAAATTTATTTTGATGATTTATTCTCTGAACACTATTCCAAACTGGTCTAATTTCCCTTTGACCAGTATTCTTTCCCATATTTTTCAAAACAGACTTTTTAGCCATTTTCTTTTCATGAAAATCACAGTCTTTTATTAGATGGTTGTAACTGCCACAAACAAAACAGGCTTTCTTTGTAAACCCAAATCCTAACCCCATTTTTTGAGTCATTTTCTCATTCCAATCTCTTCTATCTACCTTAGGATTTTGAGTGGTTATCCTAGGTTTTTCAGCTTGTTTAGGTTTAACAGATTCATTCCTAGCATTAGTAAACTCAATCTTTTTAAAACTAGGTTTGTCTGTTGCTTGCAAATCATTAGATTGAAAAATATCCTCATCATCATCACTAACCCAATCTTCAATGATAACTCCACTAGGCCTAACAGATTCAACTCTAGGCATTTCTACACTAGTATTGCTAGGTGGAGTGATACTTGTTTCAACTTGAGACATACAAGCACTAGTCTTATTTGCTGTAGGCCTATAAATAGAATCATCCAATCCTGCAAAAGATAGGTCAGCAAGTGGAGGCATGTAGTTCCCAGTTAAAGGAGGAGGAACAGCATGATATCCATTATCCTTTTTGAACCTATCATTTGTTTGATTGTCATCTCCATCACTTGAACGACTATCAAACACACTATTAAACAATTCACTACCACTTGAATCATTTTCATTCAATTGATCTCCATATCCTAGACCAGTTTTATCTTTAGAACTTATTTGACTATTAATCAGTTTAGTTAAGTTTTTAGAAGATGTTTCAAACTGTTCTAGTTTAGCTTTTAAATCATCTTTTTCTCTTAAGGTTTCATCTAACTGATTTTTAAGTCTAGTGATAGCATTACTTTTGTCTTTTACTTCAAATTCTAAGACTGCAATCTTTTCTTCATAGACAACTTTATTTTTCTGATGAACAACTAACTGTGCCTCTACAGATTCTAGGCCTAACTGATAAGCAACAATTTTTAGATTAGCCTTACTAAGAGTTTGTTGTTGTTCATCAAACTGTTTTTGTACACTCAAGTCAGGAACAACATTTGTACTAATCTGAATACTTGTGAAGTCCCAATGAAACGGATCTTCTTTAGCTTGTTAAAGCTTAGTTAACTTGGATAAATCCAAACTAACTATATGAGAAACAATGATTGTGAATACTACAAGTTATGCGGAATCTAACTTGCAATACTAAGAAGAACAAAGAATACTAAACTTGAATATATTGATTGCAAATATTCTAACTATGAGATATGTGTTTTCTATGAAGATTGATATCTCTAACTATGTCGTAGGGTTCCTTTTATACACTAAGGAAACCCTAATGGGCTTACAAAACGCGTCAAGTGATCATGCATATCTATTCCTAATATAACTCATGCATATCACTTTAGCAGTACTAACTATATAATACTAACAGTACAAAATATGAACTAACAGTACTAACTAAACTGGCAGTACTAACATTTGTACTGGCAGCACTAATGACTTAGACTATTTTCTAAGTTCTTCAATAACAGCATCAAGTTGAACCAGCAGTACTAACTTCCAAAGCTAGCAGTATTAAGCAGTACTAAGTTGTAGAAGTCTATAATTCCCAACAATCCTCCCCTAAACTTGATATTCACTATGTTAATCATCAAGTTTCTTCAGTATAAACATCTTGATCAGTAGGAGGATGTATCCAAACACTTCTTCATTCTTCTAGCTGTGACTTGATAAACTTGAGAAGCTCAAATGTCATTGTGCTCTCAACTTCACCTTCTAGCTTCTAGTTCAACATCTTTTGCAGCATTTCCTTGATGAGAGGATACCTTTTCTCTACTAGCATGTTAAAGCTGGTCAAAGTACCATCCATCAGTAATGTATGAACTCCATAACTTTCATACAATTTCCAGCTAATTAGAGTCCAATCTTGCTGATTACTCCAAATTTCATCCTCTGCATTTGGTGCAAACATTACTTTAAGATCTCCCCAAAGCTAAAAATTGTAACCTTCTAGAGTAGTGTCTTCAAACCTTTTCATCACCAATCTATGCAAGTCTACCAAATCTTGTCTATCAAATATCCTAAGCATACTGGATAATGATTTGTGATAACTAGTATTCCCATCTGCTTTGATTATCTTATAAACATGTAGATCTTCCATATCAACATTCCCTAAGTTCTGAGATTCCCAATCAACTATAAGGTATTTAGCAGACAAAATCTTTGGATCTATAGTCTCTTCTTCATCTGAAATAACTATTAACCACATTTTTAATTCTTCCTTTTCATGCTCATAGTCTGCAGCTACTTCTTCATCACTCTTTGGTGATTCTTGTTCCTCTGCAACATCCTTTAGCTTTTGCTTTTTAGCACTTTCTTGTTCTTTCTTTTCACCTGCTCTTTTTCTGGCAAGTGTTTTCTTTCTACTTCCCCCAGCTGGCTTGCTACTGCTATCAACCTCCTTTTCACTGTCTTTAATAGCTTCTGTATCCATTAGCTGAAAGTCATCAATCCACCTCTTTTCTTTTTCATACATTCTCTGAATTTCCTCATAAGTCTTGTTCTTTAGTTGTTGATGAGAGTACTTACCCATATGCTTGAGGTAAGTAATCATCCTATTCCTGACTTGAGTGTTTGTAGGTGGTTTGTTTCTTATTGCCTCTGCTCTTGCTGCTGCCAATTGTTTCTTTCTCTGATCAAAGAATTATGCTAACAATCTTGCCCTCTCTTCAGTTTTGTACTTTTCTTGCTCTTCATGTGTTAGAATTACAGCCAGTTCATGATCAGCATCTATTCTGGCTTGAATTTCATCAAACTCTTTGACTAAAGCAGCATTAGTATCATCTTCTTGCCTTTGTTTTTCCTGTTGTGCTCTTTCTAACTCTGCTAATTCTTCCTCATGAAGTCTTTGAGCTAACTCTGCATCTGCTTGAACTTGCAAATCACCTTGATCTCTCATCTTGATTTTCACAGGTTGTTCTTCAAACCAGTTCACCTTACCTTTGGTCCCTTTAGGAACAATGGATGGAAGAGTTAAAAGTGTAAGTAATTGATCTGATAGGTCTAACAATTCTAGAAGAGTCTTCTACATCTGTAATAGCAACTCCTTTCACCATTAGCATTATTCCCTATTCTTTAATCAATGTCTGAGCCATTGTTATGTGACATCCGCATCATCAAAGAGCTAGTGATGTTGTAGGAGGCAGTCATTGGATTCAGCAATACTAATAGTTCCACACCCCCCCCCCGCAAGAACTAAGTGGTGCACCTAACAGAACCTAACTCCAGTTGCAGCAGTATCAACTATCTCCTCTTCAACATTTTCAATATAATCATCAAGCTCTTCAAAATCCTTATCATTGAGCATTGGCTTTAACTTGTCACTTCTCCTCCCCTGTTTGGATGCATCCAAACCATCATCAGAAGAAGTCTCAACTTGTCTGTATTTCCTCCTTCTTGGGTATGAGATGCTTGACTTCCTTTTTCTTTCCAATTTCTTCACTCTTCTCTTTAGGTTGAGGATCTCTACAGCTTGAGCATCCTTTTCGTTCTCCAAGTCAAGCACCTGTTTAGACAGTTTTGTACACAGAGTAATAAATTCATCTAGTTTCATTCTACCCTCATCACTTCCATGTGTGTAACCTCCTGGAAGAGGTGAATCATAGGGTGTAGATGGTACATTATCATTAAATTCAAATGTATGTTCCATCCTGCCCTCCCCACTTCCAGATGTGTGACCTTCTGAGAGAGGTGGTTCATTGGGTTGTGCAAGTACTCTCTTAGACCTAGTTTGATCAGGAGTACCCCCTATGGTTTCTTGGCGCCTAGGACTGCCACCTGTATCCATTCCCTGAGGAATGTCAATGTCAACATTAGGCATTGTTGTGGTCTGGGTCCTAATTATGTTATCACTGTCTTGTGCTGCATCTAAGCTCTTTGTAGAAGTAATAACGAAAAATAAAAAAAAAAAAGCAACATATGATAGCCCTTTCACACTGTCCACCCCTCCTAATGGACAACCTTATCTGCTCTATGGCTATAGGCACACTATTTGAGTAACTCGGTGTCCCCCTTTTATTTTTTGTTATTGATTTTTGGTTCTCCTACATTTTTGAGTCTTTCTTTTTCTTTGATAATTAGTTGGAGATGGGAGAATTTGCTTAGTGTAAGCTTCATGAAAAACAATTTGAGATACTGCAGTTTGGTGTGCTTCAGTTTAGGGTGCTGCTGTGAAGTGATGCAATTTGAGGTTCTGAGACATTTGGTTAGGAGGTAGAGGGTGTGGGTTGGGGTTCAGGGTGTACTGCTAAACCTTCACCCTCAGGTGCTTGGTTTTGCAACAACATAGAGGCAAAAAGTGGAGTAATGGTTCCTGAAAATTGACACTTTTCCTTGCCATATTTGAGAAAACCTTTTTAGTATGGCATGGTGTCACATATGTATCATTAAAATGTTCTAGTAAATCTTTAAGCTGATTATTCAAAAAGAGTTGTAAAAACCTTGGATACATTAAAAACTTCTTTGAATCCAAGTTCCTTAACATACCATCAAAAATTAATTTAGAAAAATTAAATTTTTGACCCTTTGCCAAACATATAACTACTGAAGCCAAATTAGTTGAAAACTCATTCCAAGCTGTTGATTTTGAACTTATGCAATGAAGCTGGTAATGTATTAGGCATTTCCATTGTAAGAGAAAATGAACCTTTTTGAAAAGTAAGTTTTGTTGAAAATTGTTCTTATCCCATCAATGCAAGGTTTTAAAAAATTTCATCATTTGTGAGGCAAGTTACACCATTCTCATCATTAAAGAGAAGATCACCTCTCACTGATGATTCTGATATAACTACAGCCTTGCGATCAACAATAGCATGTATTTGCTTCACAGAGTTAATTATTTTAGAAGTAGCAATGTTCCAAAACTGTTCAATATAAGAAGCATAGATAGTAGGACTTATAATGAGAGCATAGTTGATTGAAAGTAGAAGAGAGTCTACTATCTGATGAACTCTGCATCACATCACTCTTTTCCAAACAGGCTACCATATTGTGTTGATCGACAAATTTCAAATCAACCATTTAGTGAGTGATTGATGAAAAAAATTTGGGTTTAAGATCGTTGATGAGAGTATGAGGGTTTGTAAAAGTTAATTGAGATATTATAAAGAGCACATAGGTTTTTGATTTGACAGACTTAATAAGATTGAATCTTTAAGAGGAAGAAATCTTATAAGGAAAAGAAATATCAAGAATTATCCAAATCATAGACCCCTATATGCAAGTTGTTGGCAAAAATATCTCAACGGTTATAATTAATTAATGAAAATCTGTTATGCCTCTAACAGTAGTAACGGTAACAAGCAACAAGTAAAGGTGGGGGGCATACTAAGTTTTGTGCTACAAGAACCAAACTATTCGTACTTTAGTTTTTTGGCAACTACCAGCCACAACGAATTAGACGAATTCTATACAGTTGTCGTTTGCCTTGGAAAAGCCCAATTCTTTCTTACTGTATAGACATGGTGAATTTGAAGACCATATTTTATGTGGTTAAACTCAATCTGTGAAACATTAGCAGTATTAACAAAGTTACCAGCATTCTCACCAAATCAGCATAACCATCATTAATCAAATAACCTTCAGGCTTTAAACCTGCAAAATGTTAGTTCCAAACATAAAGAAACACAAACCAAAACATTATGCATAATACTCACAATAACTGACAGTATTAACATTTAAGCTTAGCAGTACTAAGTATCAGTTACCAGTGTTAATCCATTTTCATCACTTGGCAGCTCTTGCACTCCATTCTAAGTATCCATGTTGTATAATCCACTGCATTTATACACATAGTTCCATATAGCTTTTCCTTGAACAAAGCTTTTATTAGCTGCAACAATACACAAGTACACAGCAGCACTAGCTGAACCTAGCAGCACTAACTTTAGTACTAGCAGTACAAAGTTTTACCCAACAGTATCAACTAAGCCCAGCAATATTAAGAAACATGACGTCATATTTATCCTTTAATACTAACTCAAACCTCATTTGTAAATAATCCTCTGTATCTATACATAAATAACCTCCCCTTAATCCATGCTTCAGGGATTAAGCATACCAATGCTTGCAATCAAAAACTAAAATCATGTCACATTAAAGGATTTAGTAAGAAGATCTGCAAAATTGTAGTATGTATGTATCTTGACCATTTCAATCAACTTTTCTTATAGGAATCTCTAATGAAATGATGCCTAATCTCTATATGTTTGTTTTAGAATGGTAGATAGGATTCTTGACAACACAAATGGCACTCTTATTATCAACATGAATCTTTGTCTGCATAAAGTTTTTATCCATATCTAACATTTTGATTTTGATCCAAGCACTTGACCACAGCAGTGAGAAGCAGCAATATATTCAGCTTCAATAGTTGAGTTAGCCACCACAGTTTGCTTTTTACACTGCCAAGAGATTAACCTTGAACCAAGAAATTGACAACCTCCTATTGTGGATTTCCTATCAAAGTTGGCACCTACATAATCACCATCTGAAAAAGCTTCCAATATAAAAGGAGAGTCCTTTAGATTACCAAAGGCCCAATTTTTGGTCCGATCCTTTATTAATCTAAAGATCCTTTTTACTGCATTCAAGTGGGAAACTTTTGGTTGAACTTGAAATCTTGAGCATGCACAAACTGAGAACATAATATCTGGTCTAGAGGATGTAAGATACATCAATGACCCAATCATTGACCTGTATAAATGGACATCAACATCCTCACCATCTTCATCTTTTGTTAAAGCCTTGTTGGTTTCCATAGGAGTACTGGCTGTCCTTATACTAGAAAAACCAAATTTCTTCAAGATTTCACCAACATACTTGTCCTGACTAATGAAGATCCCATCCTCTTTCTGCTTGACTTGTAAACCCAAGAAGAAAGTGAGCTCTCCCATTGAACTCATCTGGAACCTTTTGTGCATTATTTGCTCAAAATCTATACACAAAGACTTTTTAGTGGAACCAAAGATGATGTCATCTACATATACTTGTACCAGTAGAATATCACCCTTGACTCTCTTTATGAACAAAGTCTTGTCAATTTGTCCTCTGTAGAATCCATTGTCCAGCAGATAGGTAGAAAGAGTCTCATACCAAGCTCTAGGAGCTTGGTGTAGCCCATATAGGGCTTTCTCCACCTTGTAAACTTTTTCTGGAAATTCTGGATCCACAAAACCTAGAGGTTGGCTAACATATACCTCCTCTTCAATAGTACCATAGAGAAAGGCACTTTTAACATCCATCTGGTACACAAGAAAATTCATGAATGATGCATAGGCCAAAAATAGCCTGCTTACTTTAATCCTAGCAACAGGAGCAAAAACCTTATCATAATCAATGACATCTTCTTGTTTGTATTCTTGTGCTACCAGTCTGGCTTTGTTTCTGACTACTATACCCCTTTTATCTTTCTTATTTCTATACAACCACTTTGTACCAATAGCCTTCTTTCTATAAGGTAGGTCAACTAGTGTCCAAACCTTTTGAATCTTGAACTGAAGCAGCTCTTCTTGCATTGCTTCAACCCAGCTTTCATCATCAAGAGCTTGAGCTATTTTTCTGGGTTCTTACTGAGAGAGGAAACAGGCAAATAAGTAGTTCTATAAATCTTTATGATTTGTCCTTCTCTGTTTTTGGATGTAGCTAATCATAGCATGTTCTCCAGAACTCTTCTTTGTCATGCCCCTTGTTTGTACTGCTGATCTTAGGTCTCCAATTATTTGATCTTTAGGATGAATAAAGTGTACTCTAGTTGAGGGAATAGGACTGACAACACTTGAAGGTTCCATGTTGTTGAAATCAGCCTCTGCATCCATAACTTGATTAGCAAAAGGAGAATTGTAAGTGTCCAAATCTTCATCATCATAAGCACTGCCAAAAATGCTAGTATTTTGAACTTTAGCAGTATCCTCCAAATCGGGCATAAGAGGATCATCTGGAAAGGATCCACCAAGAGGAACAAATGATGGTCCAACATCATTATAAGTTCTTGGTGTACCAACAACATTAACTAGTGTGCTAACAGTATTAAAATTGTTAGTGCTGCTAGATCTAGTAGTCTTCCCTGAAAGATTCTGCCTGTTACATTGTTCTTCAAACTCTTGTCTAACAGCATCTGAACTCTTTTCTAACAGCATCTGATTGCTTTGTAGCCTCCTTCTCTTGATACATCATCTTATCAAGAACATTTTTCAAGGCTTGTTCATTCTTACTTGCTAGTTTTTGTATAGGAGATTTACCAGCGGAATTACCAGTTGTATCATTTTCATCTTAGCTCTTATAGCTTAAAGAGATAGAAGCCAAAATGGGAACACAATATATTGTTGAGTAGACACATTCTTTTCTTTAGATTGTCCAGCATCAACACTTTGCTTCAAACCTGTATTACCATTATCTTCTTGTGGACCTGCATTTTTGTTAGTTTGATTCCCTGCAGTAACTGGTTGATAATTCATAGAATTTGTTAAGGATAAATGTCAAAAAAAAGCCAGTTAGGTCCTTGCCTGCAACATTTGGTTTATTTTCAAGAAAGTTTACATGCAGAATCCTCTCAACTTTTTTGGTTTGAGAATTAAATACTCCTGTAAGCTTTGCAATTTACAAATTTACGCCACTAAAAAAACACCTTTCTTGTCCTTCCCGATCCAAATTTGACTAAAGGGTCTATGGGTATTAGGATAGTAACAGGACATCCAAAAGGTCTCATGAAACTTATGCTTGGTGGTCTGCCAATTATAAGTTCATAGGGTGTCTTGTTATGAGGCTTGGTCACTAAAACCCTATTCAGAACATAACAAGCAGTATTAACTGCTTCAGCCCAAAGAAAGTAGGTAGAAGTGAGTTTGCTAGCATAGTCCTAGCTTCCTTAATCAAAGTCTTGTTCTTTCTCTCAGCAACTCCATTTTGTTGTGGAGTTCTGGCAATACTAAATTCTCTTTTTATCCCTTTTAATCCACAGAATTCATTCATTTCCCTGTTTTTGAATTCTGTCCCATTATAACACTTGATTACTTTAAGCTTATCGTTTAATTGGTTTTCTATTTCGGTTATAAATCTCTTAAGAATCCCACTAGTTTTATCCTTAGAGGCTAAGAAGAAACCCAACTAAACCAGCTAAAGTCATCAGTCACTACAAGCAATATGTCTTATGGTTGATACTCCTAAAAGATGTTGGACCAAATAAGTCCATATGCAACATCTGTAAGGGTTGGTGATGGTAGTTTTACATACATATAAAATAATATACTTATAGAGAAATTAAGGAAATCCCCAAGTATCCCTTGGACAATTCCACTCACAAAGATATATATAGAATATCTATATTTCCGGATAAATATGATCACCCGGGTCGTTTCCCTAACGACTGTGAAATTTGAAACCTTGTTTAAAGCTTGTTATGATTTGAATAAGCAAATGGATGATTTGATAATCTAAAGCAACATTTGAAATGGACAATTAAAAACAATTAAACAATTAAACTAATACGGGAAACAAATAAAACGCAACACTTAAGCAAGTAGACTAAAATTAAATCCTAAGATTGCAAACTAATTTTCTACACCTAAATTAGGATAAAAGAAAATTTTAAGAAAATTAAAAATATTTTTTAGATTATTTTTGAATTTTTTATTAATTAAAAACTATTTAATGTTAATTAAATCCTAAAAAATAAAATAAAAAAAAGAAAATAATTGAAATTAGATTTTTCCTAAGTAAAATAAGTAAAAAGAAAATTTTAGAAAAAGAAAATTACTATTTTTGGCTTTTAAGATTAATAAGATATGATTTTTTACCTAAATTTAAACTAATTAAAAACAATATAAAAATAATAAAACTATTAAAAATAAAGTCCTAAAAATTTTATAAAAATTACACTAAATAAAGAAAATGTGCAGAAACTTTCTAAAAATAAAAGCCCTAATTTTTACTTTTTATTTAAAGACTAATTAAACTAATTAAAACTAAACCCTAATTATTAATTAAAAACTAATTAAAAACTAACTTAGGGACTAACTGTGTTAAAGACTTAAGGGCTAACGGGGCTAAAGTATTTAACAGGCAGGATTAACTTAGAAACAATTAAAACAGAAAAATTACAAGAATGGTCCCTGAAGACCTAACCCGATAACAACCAAAGTCCTAATAAGCCCCCAAATAAGTTGAAGTTTAAAAAGTGCTTTTTAGGAAAAACTCAAAAGAGAAAAGTTGTAGAACAGCTTGAGGAGAACAACTTTAATGAAAAGACTTATATCTAAAAGCCACTAATAAGCTCAATAAGAGCTTATTTATCAGCTGACCTCAGAAAGTGGGACTTAACCCTTGGTTTTAGAAAATAAGCTATAAAAAACTCAAAACATTAGTTCAAAATGTAAAAGGAGAGAGTTTCTAATGAGCTTGTGATATGCCTAATCTATAAATGAAAAGAAATAAGTGCTTAAACTACTTTTAATCTACTGAAATTGATCATGAACTAAGCAAACTCAGAAAATAAAAACAATAAGCAAAAATCCAATTAAGCTAACATACTCAAAAAGAAAATCTAGACTTTAAGCTACTTAAAACTGATAAAACTGATTATTATCTATCTATTTAAGCTATAAATTCTACCACCTTAAGCTAGGATTCAAAAATTTAATAAGCTAAATTTCTATCCTACTATTTTTGGCTTTTTGAGTATTTTTGGCTTTTGACAGCAATATTAAAGCAGGAAATAACAGATGAATAAAAACTAACATTATTTCAATATTAAGCTATATTAAGACTAACTGAAACTTAAATATGAGCTCTTAATTCCTATGCTATCTAGCGAAAAAATTATAATCAAAAGTGACAGTAGGAACCTAGTGTTCCTGCTGGATAACTTTGCACAAGCAGAACAAAGTAGTTCATGTTACAAAAGGGTAAAACTTCTGCACATAGAAACACGTAAAAGAAATGTTTAGACACAATTCAATCAAATTCCAAGCCTTATAGGCTTTGGATCAAAATCTCATATCAATAGCATAGAAATGTAGCCCTGGTTGCTGAGAAGAATCATTATAAACCATAATAACTTTAAAAACACAAACTAACTTATGAAAATCCTATTTTATATTTTATAAAATTTGAAAACTCAGCTGACAAAAATGATTTGCTTAATTTGATTGACTTTTGTGGTCAAAATGAGCTTAAACCAACACCCCTTTCAGGAATAAAATTCTTAAGCAAAAGGCATTCAAAATGAAATCTCATACTCAGAAAACTTGAAGACCAATGATTTTAAGCTTAATACTAACTTACAAAAAGCCTAATTTAACAGCTAATAAGGCAATCATTTTAAGATCGTAAGCAAGATTAATATTTTTAGAGATTTATAGCAATTATGACAAGCACAAACAAAACTATGATAATTAATTAAAAAAGTGCCCTAACAGATTAAGAGTACTAAATTAATTAAACAAAATAAAGAGTGAAAAGTCACAAATAAGCAGATTTAAGAAAAGCAAATACGCAATAATAAGACTAATTTAAAGCAAATAACTACTTATTTAAAAGCAAGAGGATAAAAATGAACTAACAAATCCCCTAGATAAACAAGAGGTCAAATAATGGCAGCTACAAGCTCCCTGATCTTAGTTATAAAGATAGGGTAATAAATCCAGGGGAAGTATTCATCCTTCGATTAACTCCCCTTCAAAGCTTATATCCAAAATATAAGTAACAGGTAATTAACAGTTTTATGCATTTAAGTAAGTTTAAATCCAAATTGAGCTCATTCATGAGCTTAGAGACTCATGAGAGCTAATGAGCTTATTGAAAGCTTATTGAGGTTTTATGAGTAAAAGTGAGAAAAATTTAGAAATGAAATTAGAGCTTATGACAATTTAAATCTAACTTTTACTAATAAAAACTGAATTACATTACTCTTAAAAGGAAATTACAACTGATTAAAAATGAAATTAAGCTAAAAATAGAATTAAGCTAAAAACTAACTAGGTGAAAAATTATGTCGTGTGTGTGAACTGTTGAGGGTTATTTATAGCTGAACAAAGAACCTTCTAGCCCCTTGCCTTCATCAATCATCCACCCTTGATCTTTCTTTCATTGTTGATTTCTTTCTTGAGCCGTTGGATCACATTTGTGGACACCTGAGGATTGCCAGCATGTCATTCTTTGATATGACATGCTGTGCTAGTTTTGTGAGGGATACAAGAGCAATTTTCTTCTTTACTTGTGCTTTTCTCTCAACAACGTGGCATTCTTCCTTTGGGATTGGACCAATCAGAGATGGGGAGTGACGTTTCTTACTGCCAAGGTGTACTTGGACACCTAAATTGTCCTTTGTACCCTCTAATTGTGAAAAGCCCTTTGTTTTGAGTTAAGGGCACGTTTGGGAAGACGATGAACAGTGAATTGGATTTACCCGCCTTTTTTAATAACTAAAATGGGGTAAAAACTCGTTTGAACTTTGGGAAATAGCAACTTCAGCCCTTGTCTTTCTTTTCCCTTTTTCTAGTTATAAACATCTTTCGGAAATTGCAAAACTAGCCCTTATGGTTTATTAAAGGAGAAATGGGCTAGGCTAAGTGGGCTTTTAAATGGGCTTTTGGGCCAAATGGATCCGGGTGAGGAATTTTAGGGTATTTAAGGCCCAATAAGGTTTTAAGGGCCCAATAAGAGGTGAGGGGTCATTTTTGGACATTTATGAACTTGAGGGACTGGAATTGGATTATTGTGAGGTTTTGTCTTGTAGTGGTTGATTTCTGTTGACCATGAGTTGACTTTTCTTTGACTGGATTTGACTGAGGTCTTTTGACTTTCTGGCCTCGGCTTTGGTTCTTTGGCTTCTTTTTGTTCTCTTCTGATTCTCGTGCCCGTGCTTGCCCGTTTTTGACTGTTTTCTTGTGATTTTTGATATATCCGTACCTGCACACACAAAACACAAATACAAGCATATTTTTGCCATTTTTGGTCTGTTTTGGGTTTAATTAGGTTATTTTAGGTACAAATGGATATGTGTATTTTACACTTATCAGTTGGCAGATAGAGCTCACAAGTTTGGCCTTACAGGATGCTTTGTGTTGCTTTCCTTTCTGACAAGCAACACAAGTATGGTCATTTTCAAAAGTCTTTAAAGGAAGACCTCTTACAAGGTTTCCCTTCACAAGTTTATTCATTGTATTAAAAACACATTGACCCAGCCTCCTATGCCATAATTTAGACTCATCAATTATGGCTTTTGCAAATAAACAAGTTGAATTTCCAGAAGGAACAACATTCTTTAAATCAAAGCTGTACATATTACTTTTCCTAGGAACTCTAAGCAGTACTTGGCTTGCATCAAGTAGCTTAAAATCAGGAGACAAAACAAGACTTTCAGTTTTAGTAAAAAGAACATTGTTTTTCTTATCACACATTTATGAGACAGAGAATAGATTAACCTTTAGTTCTTTGACAAAAAACACATCTTCAAAGTCTAACTTATATGTCCTTATCTTTCCTTTTCCTGTTATCTTACCACCTTTAGCACTTCTACCAATAGCAACAAAACCTCCATCAATGTCTTGATAGTCAATAAAGAAGTCTTTGTTCCCTGTCATGTGCCTAGAACATCCACTGTTAAATATTCCTTTTTCTTCAAAGCTTGTTGTGGATTTCCCTGCACAAAAGTAAGAGAGTTAGTGTCTCTTGGGGACCCAAGCCACTACTGACTTGAGTCTGCCTTGTGGATCTATATAATTTATTCTTTTTGAGACCCATGATCCACTATTGTTTTTGGAGACATTGTTTAAATCTGTCATTTTAGGTCTCCAAACACAACCTGCTGAGGCCTTAACAGCAGTAACCTCATTTCCCTTAACAGCACTAACTATTGTTTGCCCAACAGTATTAACACCATTTACTCTGACAGTATTAACTTTTTTATTTGAAATCCTGGTATTTGGTGTTGTTGGTTTATAAAAAGACTTTCTAATAGGTGAATGAGACTTATGAAAAGCATTTGTTCTTAATTTTGAAACATTCACTCTATTTATATGGGTAGCAGTATTAACTGGTCTGAATGTACTAGTTGATGCTGTTTCTCTTAGAGAGTTTTTCTTGGTAGTACTAACTTGTACTTTTCTAGACCTTGTTAAGACTGCAGATGGAACAAATTTGTTTTGATGATTTATTCTCTGAATATTATTCCAAACTGGTCTAATTTCCCTTTGACCAGTATTCTTTCCCATATTTTGCAAAACAGACTTTTTAGCCATTCCCTTTTCATGAAAATCATAGTCTTTTATTAGATGGTTGTAACTACCACAAACAAAATAGGCTTTCTTTGTAGACCCAAATCCTAACCCTAGTTTTTGAGTCATTTTACCATTCCAAACTCTTCTATCTACCTTAGGATTTTGAGTGGTTATCCTAGGTTTTTCAGCTTGTTTAGGTTTAACAGATTCATTCCTAGCGTTAGTAAACTCAATCTTTTTAAAACTAGGTTTGTCTGTTGCTTGCAAATAATTAGATTGAAAAATATCCTCATCATCATCACTAACCTAATCTTTAATGATAACTCCACTAGGCCTAACATATTCAACTCTAGGCATTTCTACACTAGTATTGCTAGGTGGAGTGATACTTGTTTCAACTTGAGACATACAAGCACTAGTCTTATTTGTTGTAGGCTTGTAAATAGAATCATCCAATCCTGCAAAAGATAGGTCAGCAAGTGAAGGCATGTAGTTCCCAGTTTAAGGAGAAGGAACAACATGATATCCATTATCCTTTTTGAACCTATTATTTGTTTGATTGTAATCTCCATCACTTGAACGACTATCAAACACACTATTAAACAATGCACTACCACTTGAATCATTTTCATTCAATTGATCTCCATATCCTAGACCAGTTTTATCTTTAAAACTTATTTGACTATTAATCAGTTTAAATCGATATTAGGTTAATATTTTAGAAGAAGTTTTCAAACTGTCTAAGTTTAGCTTATAAATCATCTTTTCTCTTAAAGTTTCATCTAACAAAATTTTAATTCTATTGAACAAGCATACTTTGTCTTTTAACACATTCAAATTCTAAGACTGTAATAATTTTCTTCATAGACAACTACATTTTTTCTTTCTGATGACAACTAACAGTGACTCTACAGATTCTAGGCCTAACTGATAAGCAACAATTTTTAGATTAGCCTTACTAAGAGTTTGTTGTTGTTCATCAAACTGTTTTTGTACACTCAAGTCAGGAACAACATTTGTACTAATCTGAATACTTGTGAAGTCCCAATGAAACGGATCTTCTTTAGCTTGTTAAAGCTTAGTTAACTTGGATAAATCCCAAACTAACTATATGAGAAAACAATGAACGTGAATACTACAAGTTATGCGGAACTAACTTGCAATACTAAGAAGAACAAAGAATACTAAACTGAATATAGTGATTGCAAATTTCAAACTATAATATATGTGTTGTTTTCTATGAAGATTTATATCTCCTAACTATGTCGCAGGTTCTTATATACACTAATGAAACCCAAATGGCTTACAAAACGCGTCAAGTGGATCCATGCATACCTATTTCCAAAATATAACTCAGGCATATCACTTTAGTAGTGCTAACTATATAATACTAACAGTACAAAATATGAACTAACAGTACTAACTAAACTGGCAGTACTAACATTTGTAGTGGCAGCACTAATGACTTAGACTATTTTCTAAGTTTCTTCATACAGCAACCAAGTTGAAACCAGCAGTACTAACTACCAAAGCTAGCAGTATTAAGCATACTAAGTTTGTAAAAGTTTTATAAATTCCCAACACAAGAAGTATAGGACAGACCTCAAATGCCAATTCAGTTCTGTCAAATTAGAACCACAAATAAAACAAGTAATTAGACATTGCACATGAAAATATTATCATAGCAATAGTAATGAAATGGTTAGGCTAGCACGCTTTTCTCCCTAATCACTTCTATCAATTTACTTTCTGGAATTTACTTTCCTGTTAAATTTCAAATCAATTCAAAACCATTTTCTAAACGTCTCATAATCAAATTAGAACTAGTTAAACTTAGCTCTTGGGACGACCTTAGATTTACCAACTACTACACTACAACAGTTAGGTGCTCTGCCTAGGGAGTTGTAAAACTAGTGCATTTATAACGACCAAGCATCTGAGAAATAATTGGATACAATTGAAGTTACTTGTCTAGAGTGGTAAATTTCTAGGATTAAACCAAATGGCCTATTTCACCTTTACAAATAGTATATGATATTAACTAACTACACTGGTTAGTTAGTTAACCCCCCTAATATAACCCTATGTTACTCTCATTTTTTAGAGTAGAAGACCCTAGAAAAACCATTTGAGCATTCTTTCTTTTTCTCTTTACGTCCACTAAAATTATGTTTTGATACAACACATTCACCACTTACTACCTGTAGATTTAAAGAGTCCTTGATTCGTTGCCTAGTTGCTTTTGAGTAAAAAATGTGAACTCCTTTATTTCGTGTATGTATTTTTTGTATCTTGGTTAGGTCCAGTAATTGCACATAGCAATGGTAATGTAGAAAGTAGTTTTCTTCCTTTAAATATTCGAGTGTTTACTACTTTCACCATTATTTTTAATATTCATAAACATGAGCGTTATGAAATGTAATTATCCAGATTTATATGATATGTAGAATTAGTAAAAATCTTACACATTATATTTCGTTTTCCCTGAATTTGTTTAAAAAATACAAAACATCAAAAAAATGGTAAGATGATAAAAAAAGGAGAGGATTGATGAGATAATTCAGTTTGTTTTAATCTAACCGATTCTTATATTTATGACATAATCGATTATTCGTTGGTACGTACTATAAACCAACGATGTAGAGTATTGTTATATATTATAAGAAGTTGGTCGCAAAATCAATCAACTATGTGTTTTTTGAATTAAATGGTATATATCACCACTATTGTTATACCTATATTATGGATGAATGGGAGTTTGGTATGTTTTATTTGCAAAATCAATCAACTATGGTTTTTTGTATAAATATCGGTGATTTGTGTCTTTTTCAAGGATGTGTGTGTCGGAAAAGTAATCTAGCAACATTATGTGTTTATTGTTTGTTAACTTAATCCTATCTGTTTTTGTTATTTAAATATTACAAAAACCAATTATATAAAGTTTCCCATGCATAATCCCTACCAATATCATTCTTCAATCCTAACCTATGGTTACTCTTAATGAGAGATTTGAGCAATCATGTGTGTCTCATTCATGGATTTAAATGTGTATGTGTGATTTTGTCGCCCTTTTTGGTGTAATACTATTGGTGAAGATTACTTAATCATATTCTTTAGCTTATTCGAGTTAGGGAGTGAGCAATCACAAGTGTCGCGGTCATGGATTTGGGCGTGCATTTGTGGTTTTTATCAACTTTTCTGGAAATGCTCGTATCGATTGAAATTAAAAAACGTGATGAAACCCTTAAATCCTTGTCATAACCACCAATTGCCTTTTTAGACTTGATACACGCTTAGCTTTTAGTGGAGGAGAATTGGTAATCCTTACCAAGCTTATGATAGAATACTCGTCACGACCGAGCAATTAAGCGAACTACTAAATGTTACCACATAGATTAGTTGAGTGATCTTCATTTCCTATTTCGGAGGTTTTGGTTTTGCAAAGTAACTGAATAAAAAGTCCTTAAAGTAAAAAATTCCTATACAATCGATTGGGCTAACGTTTTTTCATAAATTTAAATCTAAAGTCTACTTGAGGACAAGTATGATTCAAGTGAGGGATATTTGATGACATCAAATAACGTTTAATTATTAGCATCATTTATCCCGTCTATATTGCTCGTTTTATATTATTTTATATAAGATTTGATACCTAATTGCTTATCTTTATGAATCTCAGTTATTATCAAGCAATTGGTGAAAGTTAGAGAAAAGAACATGTTTTGAAGCATAAACAAAGAAGTTCAAGAAAGTCTACTGAACCTGACATCAATACTCCGTATCATCTAGATAGATACGCCGTATCCCAAGACTTATACGAATTCAAGACGATTACCTGACTTTGAAGAATATGTCGTATCCACATTAGCAGATACGCCGTATATGAAACTTTGGTCAACTTTCAGAACAAGCATGTTTTACTCCCGATACGCCATATTCAGTTATGCAAATACGGCGTATTAACGCCCTAACTTTACAAGACATCCATGACGGGAAGACCCCAATAAGTCGTATCCAGATGCATCAATGCGCTGTATTAGGAGGTGGTTAAGGATTATTCTGGAATATAATAATCATGGAGCCCATGCTAAATACCCGCGATACGTCGTATTAGATGTCACCAATACGCCGTATCGACCAAATTTGCGAACCTATAAATAGAAAACCTAGCATTCGGTTTTCATAGAGCTTTTAACCACCAAGTACGATTCTCAAACGATTTTAGAAGATAAGAAGGTCCTGCAAGTGCTATCATTCCATAGGAAAACTCTTATAGTCATTATACTTTACTATAATCATTTGGTTGGCATATCGTTTTCTTTATGAACTCTACTTTAATCATTCTGAATATAAGATGGTGTATTGTTACAGAGATTATGGGCTAATACCTATAGGTATTAGCAAAGTTTATGATAATTTAATGTTTTGATTTGTTTATGTTGATTGTTTAATCTTTCGTTACATATTGATTATGTTTATCGCTTCATATTATGTGCTTGATTATGTTTTCATTTATCATTCAACTGGATCTAGGATTATAAATAAAGTGTTGTAACGTATTCGTTATTTGGACTACAGGCTAGAGTCTAGGATAGATACTACATATTTCTTATCTATATAACTAGATCACTAGGTGATGCGTATTTTATTTTATTTTACAATATACTTTTACCAAGTTTTAAATTTATAAAACTCGATC
>BQNB010034333.1:4619-44595 GCA_026074375.1 Tanacetum coccineum
TCAACTTGTAAGCATATAAATTGTATGAAGTTTTGTGTGTTTTATTAGTTTGTACAATGTGTATAATAATATATACTTTTCATTTTAGGAGTATTTTAGAATAACATTAATTAGTGTGTTTAATTAGATTATACTTTGGATTATGTTGTAGCTTGTTTAAATTGCACATTATGAAAATATTATTGTACTTTTGAGTAAGGGGTTTTTTAATTGTTTGTATTTAATTTGGTTGTATAATATGTTTGTTTAGTTGTATGTTTGAATTTTCAAGGTTTGTATTTAATTTGGTTGTACGATATGATTGTTTAGTTGCATGTTTGAATTTTCAAGTTTTAATGGCATTAAGTTTTCAAAAGTGTCTTTGTGCATTATATGTAATACCACTACAACATTTGAAACTTTTAGCTAAGACCCTTGTCGTAGCAAAAAGTGGTAAAATGTCGTCACAAAACGTTTCCGCGACAACGTGTCGTAGCCGAATGTGTTGTCTCAAAAGGTTCGTCACAAAAGGTTTTAGCGACTGCAAAAGGGTGCCAATTAGCGACACAGCGGGGCCCACCCATAAAGCAACAAAAAATAGTTGGCTGACATGGCATTGCACTTTCAGCGATGACTCGTGTCGTCACTATTCAGTTTTTGTTATTTAAAATTGACAAGAATCGCTCTAGCGATGACGACGTTGCCGCTAAAAACTACTTTTGAAAATTGGTTGCTATCAATTTCTGCGACGACGAATGTTGATTTAGCTACAATTTTAGTCGTCGCTAAAGGTGCCAGCTATGAAAAAAAACAGCAGCTAAATGCTCCAAATCCATAATTTTTTTCCGGAATTTTTCCCTAAAAAAATCTACCAAAACCAAACCTGAAAATCACCCAAAACTAATACAAAATGCATTCGTCCATTCATTCATTCATAAACAACCAAAGTAAGTCATAGTATTCGGTTATCACGATACACTTAAGCTAATACATAGAGTAATCCGATAATGCAAATAACAAAAGGAGAGAGATGTCAATACAAATACTAATAACTTACATAATCCCTACTCGTCATCATAAATATCGACATCGTACTCACGTTTACCATACACTGCCATTATCATCTTCTTCACCACTTTGGCTAGTTTCAGGATAAAGGTCGGGGTGTAACAATTACCAAGGTCGAGAGGAATAGACCTAGGGGCGGGAGAAGTAGAGCTAGGGCCGCCAGGAGTAGAGATAGAACCGGGAAACACTTGAGGAGTGTATAAATCGGGAAACTGAAACTGTGAAGGAGTACCTTGTTGACGGTTGAAGAAATCCATAAATTTTTTCAAGACGTTTTCTTGACTTTCAAATGCTTTTCTTTGCTCCTCTATTTCTAAAGCATGTTGCCTCTTCAGATCTTCTAATCGCTCCTAGGTATAATAACCTGTGTCCGGTTGTGACCTCCCAGAATCCAAATTACCCATACCCGTTAACTGCCTGCCCACACCCGCTATATACGCATGATTTGTGCTTTTAAGGACTTCATCCAAGATTTCTCTATACGTCTTGGGCGGGATGGTTTTGGCGGCGATTACATCTTGGATTGCCTTCATTTCTGCCTGTGTAGTTTAAAAAAACAAAAGTTAATATAACAATGACGAAAAGACTCAATTAAGAGGCAACATATGATTAATCAATTTTTAAGTAGCAAGGTAATTCTATATACTTAGTCTTTAGATGAATGGGATTCAGTGTCGCATATACATATAAATAGAACCCACAATCGTGAATCTGTTTCTGATTCTGCGACCTTTACTTTTTAACAGGTGATAACAAGTATACCACCTATACCAGACACATGGTCGGAGTTGAGCTATCAGCGTTTGAAGGATCAGATTTGTCTTTTTGAAAATGTTATACATCTCTAAATCTTATTATTATACCAAAATTTTCTTATAACTCTGAGCATGAATGCTTATATGTTGTTTGTATGTCAGGTTTTAACTGCTAGTGACAGTGAACTTGGTATGGAAATACTTAAAGATGATACATAACGGGTTCAAGTCTTTAAGACATAACAAGTTTACTCATCTTTTGCTCCTTTTACCATATTTTTAAAGGTCTGGAACAAACGATTTAGTACTTAAAGGAAGCTATGACATGTTACTTATTACTATCATTGCGATACACAGAAAGACTAATAAAAGTTTTATATAAACACTTGACATTACAAAGAGAACAATCACTAAAATTGATTCCATAGTTCTGCCTTATTTTACTTAGTCAATATGTAACCTTCTCATGTTTTATCTACTGGTTAGTAGAGATACACATATTTTCTTTTGTCGTGGGTAGAGCATTTGTAGCAGATATAGAAAAGTTAAAACTTAGCAAACGTGTGTTATGAAAAAATGTACTTACATATAGTGTTTCGTTTTCCCGAGTATGAAAATTGCCGTCTATATCCGAATGACAGCGCCTCCAATGATCTATCAAGCCCTTGAAACGCTAGTTTTCTTCGAACTATATATACATATATATAAACAATATAAAACAAATTAATAACGAACTATAAATAAACAATATAAACACCTTTGAAATGATAAGAAATAGACATGATAAAGAGTCATACGAATTCGTTTCTTCTTTGCGTGACAGATTTGGATCCTTGGGGGGTCGTCGCTTTGTTCTTCTCTATTTGCGGCATTCCTCTCAGATTGTTTCATCCGATCCGGGTCGGACCAATAGTCAACAAGTTTATGCCATTAGAAATAGAACAAATAATACTTTTTTTGTTAAGCAAGGTTAACAAAGTAACAAACCAATGGATTTTTCTAAAACCATGACTAAACTAGTAGACTAATGCTTTTTTATTTTGAAACAAATAATTGTGTTTATTTGTCAAACCCTACAAATAACCTTAAACAACCTACACCTCATAAATTACTCTCTATCCAAACACCACGTTTACAACGCTCAGTAGACGGGACAAAAATAAAAAACTAAACTTAACATCAGATAAAACAAAACACAAATTATACCTGTAACCGTAACAAACCCTCGGCAGACGGGACGGCAGCTGGTGGTCCGGATGTGATGGTAGTGGCAGATAGCAGCGGTGGTCCGTCTGGCTACCTTTGGTAATACACAAACATAAAAAAACCCAAACATAAACAAAACTAAATAAAAAATCAAATATTTACCAAATTAAATAACTAGATAATAAAAACAAAATTAAAACATAAACAAAACAAGATGGTGAGTGATATTATGTTGGTGATTTTACATGAAAATGTATGTGGTCGGCGGTGCTGCCTGGTTCTGATGAGTGATATTCGCCGGTGAGAGCAGTTGGTGAGTTGTGTGGGGGTGTGGGTTATTAAAAATTAATTAGTTTAATTTAATAATTGGTGAAAAATATTAGCATCATGAGTACGCATAGTCGATTCATGCACAAGGAAATCTAAACATCATTATCATAGTTTATTTCACGATGACTTTATAGATCGTCTTTTTGAACGTCTTCAATAAGAGGTATTAGAAGTCACCCAAAAGTTGTATGCAAAAGATGTTCAAAAGCTGTGAAGTCATCCAAAAGTTGTGATCCAGTTGTCATTACTCAAGTAAGCTCAATATTTATGAAATCAATTTGTTCAAACTTTTTTTGTCCTTTTTGCGATTTCAACCTTAATGTTTATATATAAGGAATTAATAGTCGTTAGTATTATATTAATATATTAATTTAGGGACCTTATAATTCTTGAAATATTAACTTTTTTTTTTCTTTAATATTTGGGGTCGTTTACTCGAAAGTATTTTCGTACGAAATAAATGAACGTAATCCGGAAGGAAATATAGATCGTTTCACGTACGTACAATAAACGAACGAAGCTTTTGTTCACGTTCGTTTATTTAACTAAACGGTCCAAAATTCTTGTTCGTGTTCGTTCATTTATTAAATAAACGAACATAAACGGATTTCTCAGCGAACGATCTACGAACGGTTCGCTGAACGTTCAGTTCGTTTACAGGCCTACCTGTAACCGTCATATATGATTCGTATTACGAATCATATATGATTTCATAAAATCATATATGATTTCATAAAATCGTATATAACTTCATAAAATCATAAAACAAAGTTCGTCGAAAGTACATAGTGGCCCCTCTATAGAAAGATAATTTAATTCTCGTCGCGATGGTATGTTTTATTTTGCATAACGATTAACAGTGTGTGAGATATTTAATTTTTAAAAAAGAGGTAGAAAGTGGGTTTTTTTATTTTTGATGAAAAAATGAGTGACTAGGATTGGTTCATTGGGTCTATGACAAATATTGGGTCTATATTGAACTTTTGGCGTGTGGGGTGTGGGTTATTAAAAATTAATTAGTTTAATTTAATAATTGGTGAAAAAAGGAAATTGGCGGGGATAAAATGTATACTTGGCGGGGGATATAATTAGGGGTGTAAAAAAACCGAACCCGACTCAGATCCGAACTCGATTAAGTCTATTCGGGTAAGGTTACTCGGGTCAAAAAAATTTATTCGGATCATTCCGGTCAACCCGAGTAACCTGATTACTAAATATATTCTTTTGCTAAATTGGATTCGGGTCGACATGAATACGTTTATTATATTTTTTTAAATAAGATTTATAAATTTTCTATTTAAAAAAGCACAAAAATGGAAAATTGTTTACATTTTACTTAAATTCGGGTTGACTCGAACCCGAACTGACCCGACCCGACTTGACCCGAATCGGAGTAACCTGAATTCAAATAGGGTCGAGTTCGAGTATGACATTTATAGTCTTTGACCCGACTCGAATTAACCCGAACCCAATCAACCCGACTCGAATTAACCCGAACCCAATCAACCCGACCCGACTAACACCCCTAGATATAATAATATATTTAATTATAAATGATTTAAATAAATTAATTTAAATAAATTAGATATAATTTATAAATAATCTAAATTAAATAAAAATAATATAGATTGATATAAATAAATTAAAAAAAAAGTTAATAATGAATTAAATTAATTTAAAACAAATTAACTTTTTGTATTAGACAATGAAACTAGGGCAAGAAACTAATCGAGCCCGAGTCTGCTAGAGTTAACGACAAAAACATTATTGACTTTGAAAAGACTTGACAAAATAGAGTAAACGACAAAGACTTTAATGACTTCGACATAAACTTTATTAACTTTGAGCATAGCCTATAACGATGACATGTCGTGCCCCTTAATGTTGTTGACCTTATTTGTGTATTGAAAAAAATTCAAATTTGTAATTTAGAAATACATTTACTGTTCTCATATTGGCAAGGCACATAGTTCGATTTGCGGTCATGGTGGGCAAATTATTAGATTTGAGCATGATTGCATCTACGCAACGAATTGCTTAGGCTTATAGTGCAATTAACTTAAGTTTTTTTATCGATGCTTACTTTGCTGAAATTATTCGAGTTCGACTCGAGCTCAAAAATTATCAAGCTCGACTCGAGTTAAACAAGCTCGAGCTCGAGTAGCTTGTTAAAAGCTCGACTTGTTAACACCCCTAAAGGTAAGTTTAATATTCATTCTTAATTCAATCCCGTAAAGGTATGTTTGTTAATATTTTATGCCCGATTTCTTATCCAGATATCATGCCCTTAAACAGACAAACGTGCCCAAGGCTTTGAAATGAAGATCCGAATGAAATGAGGAAAGAACACAAAGCTTTGCTTGAAAAGATACAAAAACTTGAAGATCAAACACTTGCTTCGAGTGAAAAAGGTAATAAAACCATAAAATACTTTAGGCTATGTAGTCTTTTGTTATAAGAGATAGGTTGATCACATTGTATTTTCATTTGCCTTCATTGTAATGTTGTGATCGTGTATGTTGAATTATTATCAGTTATGGAACATCGGTTAGTGACAATTAATTGTCAGCCTTAAGTGAAACATTATCTCGGATACCAATCCCTGTTAGCCCTAAAATATGTCGACTTATACGGAATTACATTAGTTTAGATATAGTCGGATACGCAAGGACCAATAATGTCATTAGCTGATAGTTAGACGTGTCATGGGCTATATATATATCCCCTCCTTACTTCCAAGGAGGGGTGAGGATAATCATTTGTATCTCATAAGTGTGTGTTTTTCTTTCTCTCTCTATAAAACACACACTCTTCCCTTTTTCTCTCTACAATCTAATAAACATGGCTTTCTATTTCTTGTATCCTCCCTGACCTCCGGATTGTGTTATAGGCTAGAATCTTTATGGGTAACAATTGGTAGCAGAGATTATATATGAATCAAACTTGTGATAACTGAATATCAAAATCAGTTCAGTATAAGTATTGACGGATGAAATTTGTAAAGTTAAAACTATTAGAGTGTCATACAAACTCTTTTATTTCTTGACACGACAACTAATTTTCCTAAACTAATTTTTTAATCTTATGTCCATGGGCAGCTTCACAAGGGTATCTGGACATAAGAAAGCTGAATACGAATTGAAGACTCAATCGAGAAGAAAGGAACTTCGGATTCACTCTTACCGTGTTGTATGCTTTGAGACGTTCTGGTAACGAGAACAGGCTAGTACAGTCGTGAAACGCTGTCAAGAATGTTCTTTTGAACTCTATCTAATCACAGGCAGTATTTATACTGATTAACGGGGAACCGTGGTTATTGCCAACTTATTCGACGAAGTGACAAAGACACTTTCGTCCATATCTGTTGTTTATCACTAACGTAAACCTGCAGGTCTTCCCAACAGTGGCAGAACTTAGTCTATGACGAGTCAGATTCAGTACCACATGCTCATGCTCAAAGCTTTTAAGGTCAAACATTCAACATCAAGACTGTTGCTGCTAAACATGTATGAGCATGATGGTCGAAAGAACAAGTTGATCAAAAAGGTCAAATCAAGATGATTGAAGTCAAGGAGATTATGCAAGATTAAGATCTCCAGAACCTAAAGTCAAAAGACGAAGGCTCAAGATAACAAACTCCACAAGAAAGGAAAAATTACAAGATGAAAAAAAGAGATTAAGCTTATTTATGATATCAAGAAGCCAAAGATCACATACAATGTCAAGCTAAGAAACAGCTCAAGCCTAAAACAAAAGATCGCTACTTTCACATTCACGGAGATAAAGACAAAGAAATCAAGAATACAGCAAAGACTTAAGACAATCAATAGAATGTTAAGCTTAAGGGTTTTGTAAATTGGAGTGACCTCTCTTAGGGAGAGATTGTTAGAAATACGTAAAAGTCTCGGTCACTTTTAATATATTGTTAAGTAGCTTGTAGTATAATATTTGAAACTTATCTAAGCTAACCGAGTCAACATAAGATACCCCTTATGTTGACCGAGCATACACCTCTCATGTAAGGGTAAAAATCCCCTTTCTTTTCTATGCATGAAATGAGGTGGTGTTCAATTTTCATAATACAAGTTTTTTTCTCTCACTAAGTGTTCCAACTCACTCTTTCTCTCTCTATAAATTCCCCGCACAATTAGTCATCTTATAGTTGTAAGTTTGATCTCCTACAGATGGCTAAAACCAAACCCCAAACCAAAGTTATGTTTTTTTTCTTGGTTTTTGGATTTTTATTGTTAGGGTTTTTATTTTTTTCATTGGAGGGCCATATTTACCCCTCCCCCCCCCCCCCCACCCCCCACCCCCACCCCCCCCCCCCCCCCCCCCCCCCCCCCCCCCCCCCCCCCCCCCCCATAAGAATGCAATGTTTTTCACATGAAAAAGCAGTTACCTAGCATGAATTTTAGATAGAGATTTAACAATCTAAAGATTTTTTCAAAGAGGTAAACACGATTAGATATTATCAGAAGCGTCCTCATATTGGCTTTTTGTGAACTAAAGCTAAAATATGAAATCGTACATTTTCGAACAATAATTGTGGTGTTGTCAATTTTAATAATATTAAAGGTACTTGTTAATAACTAGTTAATATCACAATTGGTATCTCTGAAATTTAACTTTGACAGGTTTTTTATGTATACCCATTAGTTTTATCTAAGTTTTTTCAATTCAGATATCTGAAATTTCGGATAAAAGATTTATATATCCGAATACCTAAAATTTCGGATAAAGTAATATTTACGTGACATAAAATTTTGGGACCAGGCACATTTTGAAAAAATCAGAAACTTTTACAAAAAAATACATTACGCGACAAACATTCCTCGGGTTCCCATGAACCCCCGGGAATCCCCCTAGGTCCGTCGTTGCTATCAAAATTAATGTAGGATTAGTGCTTCTCTAAATCAAGTTAGAGTGGAAGGGCAAAATATATTCTCACTTTGCTAATATAATATAAAAAATTGTATGATTCTATAAATGAGATCATTTTATGTCTCTTAAATTTAGGTAAGTGTTGTCGGGGTACACTCAGCACAAAGCCCAAGACACCATTTTATCATTTCGTACCAATTTCCTCTCTTTCTAAAAACACATTCTTTCTCTCTCTTTATAATCCTTTTTTAATCCAAACATGTTGGACGACTAGTCGGTGGAAAGAATTAGGCGTCAACAGATGTTAGCCCAAGTACTTATTCTTTGATTGACTATTACCTAATAAGAAATTACCATGTTTAGCTGAAACCATATATTTATATATAGTGATTATACATGTATACTTTGAATAACAATTTTGACCATATTCAAAATTGAAATTAGTGAATCAGGGTCTTGATTCTCGTCTACTAATTTGTCTTTCTAAAAATAACCCGGAACTAATTCTTTTTTATTAAACATGGCACTCATGAAATTTTTACTTACCCTTAGTTAGTTGCGATATATGAATGAAGAAACTATCAAACACGGGCGAACCCAGAACACTAAGTCATCAGGTGCACATAAACTTTTTAGCGAGTATAAATGGTTTTGATCAAGGGTGGCTAAAACCAAACCTGATTTGGTTTTTAGCTATACATAATAAAAATTAATATAATATATATATATATATATATAAAAATATATATATATATATATATAACTAAATATCAATTAAGAAGAGAGAGTAAGTATTCTGTAAAGGTTTAAAGAAGGAAAATTACTTTTGACCAAAGAAAATCCAAAAACCTTCCCGGGTCGTTCCCAAACAGAACGAGACGTGAATAAAGTAATCGTGATTAAGTGTCGTGATCTGGCGTGTTGGAATGAATTTAATATTTTGATTTGGATACCATTCTAATTAAAGAAAACGAAAACACATAAAAGCAATAAACAATAAAAGCATTTTAGATAAAAGCAAGAAAAGAAGATAACGGGAATTATAAAAACGCGACATATAAGCAAATAATTCAAATTTTAACCCTACAACCTCAAATTTAATTTTTATAAATCCTAATTGACTAAAAATAATTTTAGAAAAAGGAATTGTATTTTTTTTTACTTTTATTTTTATTATTATGAATTAAAAACAGATTTAATCAAAATTAAATATAAAAAATAGTAAAAAACTTTATAAATTGTTGGAAAAATTACAAAAAGTATATAAAACTATAACTAATCTAGGAAAAATATGATCTGGCAAAAAGCATTTCAGATAAGCAGTTAAATAAGCCCAAATAGCTTATAAGCTAAAACTGTAAAAACACTATAAGTATTTAATAACACAAACACTAAACGAAAAGGTCCCCAGGGCAGTTGGTGAGTGTGTGGTGTGTTAAAGCTTGGTTGAGGTTGGGTCGAGGTCACCCTTGACTTCCCTAATTCCTAAGTTTTTTTAATTTGCTAAAACTTTTTTTGCACACTAAAACTTAAGTTGTAAATAAGCACTTTTAATAAAACAAGATTTTCAAAAAAGTAACAAATAAGCTAGAAAAGCATATGAAAATAAGCAGAATCACAAAGACTTAACACTTATATCAAAACTTAAAGACTATCAAATAAGCTTCATAGTTTAAACACCAAGCTTTCAGACTAACTAAACATGCAATAGCAATTGCAGACCATAAATAAAGCACAACGGGAAAAAAAACAAATTAAGCTCAAATTAAAATGTAAGCGAATTACAGATGGCAACTTGCAAATAACTAACAGGTTGAGAGGCTACTTTCTAAACAGATTTTAAAGGGCTTAATGTAAAAGCTAATGTTTGAAAAGTGAAAATAACTTAAGTTTAAGCTACTGAGAATGAGAGAAAACAAGAAATAAGAAATTTGGTTAACTAAATAAGCTAGAAAAAGCACTTAAACATGGCTGCAAACACAGAAAAGCAAAAATTTTGTTTTAAAGTTTAAGCCAATTTAATATAACCTATTGCAACTTAAATTAAAACCAAACAAATAAGCTCAGATTAAGACAACTTAAGACTAAAAACAGCAATGACATCAATGTTAAACCTTAAAAACAGATTACACTACTTCAAATTTCAAATTAAAAAAAAACAAGCTTTTTAAAGACTAAGACACAAGAAAATGAATGACAGATTTAGGCTAAATCATAGACAACAAATGCATGAACACAAAACTTAATCCTAATGCATCATAGCACTCAAAATGAACATGAAAATATGAACTTATATCAATCTAAAGCCAATGATCAAAATAAGCAGTTCTAGCAAACAAAGACACTACAGACTTAAACTATCACTAGCTTAAACATTAAACTTGAACTTTAAACTTTAAAAACCATTAAAAACAGATCCTAATACCTCAAATGAGTTAATCAAAGTTGGTTTTAAAAACAAAAATTGTACCAACAGTATTAACTTATAGTTAATACTGTTAAGCCAAACACCCCTTAAAAACCTAAATTTGCATTTTTAACTTATAAAACACATATTTAAGTTTAAATTTTGAAAGACCAGATTATGACTAAGTATAATAAGCAAAAACAAGCATAAATCATCTTTCAATAAGCACTTGATATAAGCAACAAGAATAAGCAGTCTAAGATCTAAATAAGATAGATCTTGAGAAAACGTGAACAAATGATATCTAAAGCCATAAACTATACATGATAAGCACTAGCTAGCATAACTAAACAGAAATAAACCATAAGCAACGGTAAATAAGAAGAAAAAAGCAAAAAATAAGCAGATGATAATAAGCACAAAGGAATAAGCTAAAAATGATTTTAAAGCAGTTGTAGAAGGATGAGAGATTACCAGCATTAATTTGAATGATCCTAAAGCTCTAGGACTACAGCTTATTGTCCAACATGTAAGCCAAACCCATAAGCTCTTCTATTGCTAGCTTATCATCCAAAAAGCTCAAAATAAGAATTTTGCTTAATGAAACAGTAAAAACTCACAAAAGCTATTGGATAAGCTTATATGAGTATAACAAGTTCTATAAGCTTACAAGCGCTTATAGAAATGACTTGTGAACAAAAGTAAGCTTAAATGCATAAAACTTTAAAAGAGACAGATTTGCATAAACATAAAAACTTAAATTTTCATTAACTTAAAAAGAGTACAAGGCTTTTAAAAAGTACAATAAGCTGTAAATAAGCAGTAAATTTAAGTTACTAAAACTAGATTACACTACTCCTAAATTACATGAGTTTTACAAAGGAAAATAAGCCTATTTATAGACGAATAAGCTGGCATATGTGTGCTTGTTGTGTTTCTTATGTGAGGAGCATCAAAAGCTTCATCCTAGCCATCAATTTATCTTGTTCACCAAGCTAAATCATCACATCCCTTCATTTTGTCCATGATGTCTTCTTAGCCAATGGCATCATTTAGGATTGCCAGCGTGGTTTGGAGTTTTGTGATGTGTGGTTTTGGTGTGGGGTTCATGGGATAATGTGTGAAAGTGACAGGGGATAGTGAATATGTGGGGTTTTGGGGCGGGAGAAGAGATTTGGGGGTACTTTAGTTTTAATTTTGATAGGAGTTTCGGGGGAAAGGACTAGGTGATGTGAATAAGGATAAAGGTAGTATTACTTAATTGTTAATCCTTAAGGACAAGCAATGTTGGTCCTAAGACTAACTGTGAAATGTAAAAAGGGGTGGTCGTATAAGGTAAATGGGCTATTTTTGTTTGGGCTTAATTATTTAAGTTTGGGCCAGATTTATTTATATTGAGTTTGGAAACACTTTTGGGCTGACCCGACCCATTAACTTGGGTACGGGTTGGCCCGATAAGATTTCTTCGGTTTTGGCTTCGTCCTTGACTTGTTGACTTTGACTTTTTGATTTTGACTATTTGACTTTGACTTTTTGCGCTCTTTCCAACTCCGTGCTTGGTTTTTTCCGTTTTGGCTTAATTTTTTTGTCCTTTAGTAATATCCGTTATCTGCAAAAATCATAAATAACAAAACACACAAATACAATGCGATTTTGATATATTTTATGGTTCCATTTTAGCCCGAAGTCCGGTTTTAAAGGTCAAAGATATGTGTATTTAGGCACATACCAAAATCCCCCATACTAAATTATTGTCGTGTCCTCACGCAATGCTACAAGTAAGCACTTAGAAAACCAAGAATCTCAATCCTCCTCGACTAATAACCTCGAAAAGTAGCTAAGTGTTCGTCAAGGGGAATGAAAGAATCAATAGCTTTGAAAAGCCCCGTTTTTACCATTTTTAAATATATACACTTATTCTCACACATATTTTTGTATTTTTTTTCTTTTTCTCATTTTTTTGTACTTTTCATTTCAAGCAACTAACTAACATGTTTGACTTTAGTTATTTTATAACTTTTAGGGATCATAGAACAAGAAACATTTCAATCCTAAAATGCCCTAAAAAGGATAAATTCGTCGTCTCCGACTTTTCACTTAATCCAAACCAAGCTTAAAACGAAATCACCGTTAAATATAAGTTAAGATGCTAACACTCCTCATATTTGTAACTTGTGAACTTTTCACTCCCGACAATTATTATGTATTAGGTGAATGTTCTATTTCAAATTTTAACCATGGATCAACGTTTTGCAAAATTTCTATGCTTCACGTTCCACCCGAGAAAAATGAATTTAAAGGCGAGATCATCCCATGTAGCGACTTTCGTCTCAGCACATCCCAACTTTGCGGCTAAGTGACCAGGCTTTTGACACCCCACAAAGACTAGTATCGGGACTCACAGACCTTCGGTTTCAAAACCCTTGGATTTCCCGTTTATACATAAAATCACAACTTAAAACGAAATAGTCTTAGTTCAAAAGCATATTTAAATTTAAGAAAAAGAGATTTTCCCTATATTTATTAAATCACATTTATTACGCTTAATATAATTACACATCCTTTAAACTAAGAAAATCCTCGACCTTTTAGAAGGCTGCAACATCGGTTGTGAGCCGGCAAGATGCAGTAAACTTTTATCAGCCCACAGTTTTTATTATTATTATTACCTTATTTTTCATTTTTTTAACACTTTATATTATCATGATATAGAGAAAATTTCTTTTTAGAAAATTTAAGTATAAATTTGAACTAAAATTATTGATATCGACCATACCTCAAAAATCGTTGATATAAGTTTAATTTCCGAAGAGAGCACGTATTATTAGTCCGGTTAGAAGCTTAAGGGAGAGAAAAACCACAAACTACACTTATGAGCTCTTAAGATTTCCAACTAATCCTTGTTTAGCATCTAACTCATAATTAACTCTATCATTTCTCGTTCTTCGCAAATTTAAAATCTTTAATAAAAAGATTCGCGAATGCTTAGCCTAAAAGTTAAGGGACAAGCTAGAGCTCAACACGCTTGGTCGAGTCAAAATTTATTCTTATTCTACCCAGCAGGAAAGTCAACATTGTGATAAAACACTTATTTTATTTTTGAAAATTTTTAAATTTTTTCATTTTTTTGGTATTTTGGTGGTAAAAACGGGATTACGTGAAAACAACGACTGCAGGCACAATCAAATCGATAGACCCCCCCATACTAGAATTGAACACTGCCCTCAATGTTTTAAGATGGGTCTCTACGTAAATCTAAAGCCGTTTATTAAGTATGCATAAAGATAAACGTTAGTCAATAAGATTGGATATTGGATTCCCATAATAATGCTAAGGATTAAAGCTCGAGTGAACGAAGGACAAAACCACGAGCACGAGAGGCTTCAAGATCCGAGGCAATCTTGGACAAACATCATAAAACACAAAACACGAGAAAGGAAGAGGTGAGCCTCCTCACAACACGTTTATTAATTACTACTATATAATTATATAAGGATAAGCATGGGTTGCCACCCACGAAGTGCTTGTTTATTAATGAGTCACTAAGCTTGACTTGTCCCCGAATTCATTGGTCTATGGGGAAAGTTTGGAGATCCGGGACAACCATCGATGGTATGTCCCCTCCAAAGTAGTGTTTAAGTCTATGACCGTTCACCTTGAAGTTTGGCCCATCGGTTTGAGATAACTCGACGGTGCCATAAGGAAATACTTAGGTAACGGTGAATGGTCCAGTCCAGCGGGTCTTAAGCTTGCCCGAGAAAATCTTTAATCGAGAATTAAAGAGGAGGACTCGATCACTAACGTTGAAAACGCGGTTCTTAATCTTTGAGTCATGGATCCTCTTTGTTTTCTCTTTGTAGATTAAAGAGTTCTCATAGGCTTGATCCCAGAGTTCATTTAATTCATTCAATTGAACTTTCTGGTGATCGCTCGCGGTCACAAGGTCATAGTTGCAATGCTTTAAGGCCCAATAGGCCTTATGCTCGAGCTCGACGGGTAGATGAAAAGCCTTTCTGTACACCAACTTGTAAGGAGTGCACCCGATGGGTGTCTTATATGCGGTACGGAAGGCCCACAAGGCGTCATCCAACTTATTGGACCACGAAGCACGGTGTTCGCCTACGGTCCTTTCCAGAATGCGTTTTAAACCACGATTTAAAATCTCAACTTGCCCACTTGTTTGTGGGTGATACGCGGTGGAGAGACGGTGAGTAACTCCATATTTAAGCATGACCTTTGCAAACTGGTCATTGCAAAAATGGGTACTGAGATCACTAATGATAGCACTAGGGGTCCCAAATCGGACGAAGAGAGATTTTAAAAATTTGCAAACAACTCGGGTGTCATTGGTGGGGAGCGCTTTCGCTTCAACCAATTTTGACAAATAATCGACGGCCACGAGTATATACTTGTTCCCTCGTGAAGACGGGAACGGGCCCATAAAGTCGATGCCTCAAATGTTAAAAATATCACAAACTTGAATTGCGTTTTGAGGCATTTCATCTCGTTGTGAGATTTTTCCCTAACGTTGACAAGCGTCACAACGGGTTACCAAGTCATGGGCATCGCGGTAAATGGTAGGCCAAAAGAATCCTGAGTCAAAAACTTTTTTGGCGGTGTAGTTGGCACCATAATGTCCCTCGGTGGGCCCATTATAGCAAGCTGTGAGGATATCAACAACTTTTTGGCCGTAAACACACCTCCGGATCACATGATCTGCACAAATCTTGAACAAATAGGGGTCGTCCCAAAATTAGTGCTTAACATCCTTGAAAAACTTGTTCTTTTGTTGGGACAACATCCCTTAATCACAAAATTCCCTGCATGGTAATTTGCAAAATCGGCAAACCATGGGGTACTATCATCACCATGAAAGATAACCATGCCAAGTGTCTCGAGAGGAAATGTTTCGGTAATTTCCTTGTTCTCGAGAACATCTTGGTGGGGTGATGTGTGTTTTCCAAGTTTTAAATTTATAATACTAGAAATACCGATTTTTACTAAAACACAACACTCGGAAAGTATACCCGTTCGTGTATAGTATAGCTTTAGGTAAGTCCAGGTCGTTCCATGGGAATTAAAGTTTTCACAGTTTGAAATTAAGGTGCTAAGGGTAAAATGATTGTCACATATCAAATTAACCAAGACGAGCATATATGGAATAATGCAAAGAAAGAAATAAAAGGATGATTCAATCAAATAATTAAGGTATGTTTGTTTAGGCAATGATCACTTGGATAATGATGTACTTGGAATAGTGTTTATAAGTTTAGAAAATAGAGTTATCACAAGTTATAAATCCTTTCGGCCTTTATAAGTTATTATAACCAATATATTAAGTGGAATGATTAAACACGTATATAAAAGAACCCTTTCGGCCTATATTCTTGTATAAAGTATGTTTTACCAATTCAATAAACTCATATCCAAACACTATTAGGAGCCTATAAATACAAAAAAATAGAATCCCTAAACCCCTATTGTAGTTCGACCGATCCAGAAGAGAAGAAGAAGAAGAAATTTTTTAGGGTTTAAGGTATTTTCTAATTCTTTGTTTAATTCTAGTTCTTATTTTAATTCTTGTAATCTAAGTATGATGGATTAGGTTTAATCATGAAAATAAATTAGGGTTTTAAATTTTCTGGAGTTTATAGTTTAATGATGATTGTTTGATCATTGGTTCAATTGGTTTCGTGATTTGATCATGCGTTAGGGTCTAGATCGCCCGAATTAGTTGTTTAATTCACTGCAGAATTTTAGGCAGTTTGTAACGGTCATAACTTAATCTATAAATTTATCAAATAAACAATTTACAACATATTGGAGATAACCTCAGAGAGTCTCTTTCCATCAAACTTGGTCTCGTGAGTTTTTTTGTTCGGTAAGTGGGTCAAAAGGTCGTTACAAAATCAGTGGGTAAAACTGTGACGAATTTCAGTTTTGGTTTTGATTTTTCTAAAAATACTTAGACATCTAGTTAGAGGCTCTAAATCACGTGGAAGTTAGTTTATATATTGTGTGTGACCCCTGAATTTTTGCTAAGTAGGTTATGAAGTTTAAGTTGGTTATCTAACGTCATACTTTTAGGGGGTCAGATTCTGGACGAATTCTGGACACTTTGGATTAATAAATTTCTAAAGGGTATTTGTAAAAGGGTAATGGCTTTGGGAGAGCTATGAGAGGTTCATAGGACATATATGTAGCATGGTGAATTTTGGTTTGAATTGTGGAAGTGTTTAAGTGGTACGTTTAGGACGCGTAAGTGAGTATAAAATTCTGCTCAAAACCAGAAAATTTAAAGTGTAGCATTGAAGTGTAAATGGCATATGTAAGAGTTGGAAAAGGGTTAAATCAAGTATAGAACTATGGTAGATAGCTTAGATATCCATCATAGTTGAGGTTACATCATATTGGGTTGAATGCCTAATTGATGGTAGCTTATTGTGTGCTTAATTGTTTAGATTATCCGTGAAGTGTTTGTGAAGCTTTGTTGGATTCTTTTGGGAAGCTAAGCATCAGGTGAGTTTCATAGTCTCTCTTTTTAATGTTTTAAATTGGGATGGAAATGATGCTAAGTGTTTTGGAAATGTTTTGAATTGCTATGATTATGTGTTTTAATTGCGTGTGGACATTATGTGACTGCATATGGCTTGTTGTTGCATGATATTGTGTTGTGTTAAGGATCATTAATAGTGGGGCTGATCATCTCACAGATCGTTAATTTGAGATTGATCAACTCAGTGAATTAGTATGGATCCAGGCCTAAATATAAGGATCATTAATAGAGGGGTACGCCTACCTAGTATATGTATGGTTGGTTTGATATGGTGATTTGGTTTGCATGTAGCATAAGTTCATATGTTGCATAGTTGTCCTATATTGTTTTGATAATCATAGTAATTGGTTTGAAAGGTTTATAATATGTGTCTTAAACCTATGACTCTCACCAAACCGTGGTGTTGACATTTTTAAGCATCATTTTAGGTGAGCTTAATGTGCTAAGATAGAGCGCAGTGGGCTAAAGAGACGTAGGGAATCTTCGGAGTTTATTATGCTTTTTGTTTGGAATAATTTGCATGGCATGGAATTATTTGGATTATGTTTTGCATGTCTTTTTATTGACGAGGCCTCTTTTCAGTAATAAGGACCACCTTAGGTTGTGGGTAATGTTATCATTACTTTGTGTCTTTGAATTTTCTTTAGTTTTCATTTTGTTTCTCTATTTAGGACACAAGTGTTGTGATGGTATCTATTCTTGTTTACGCCTCGTGTTTTTGCCTTGGCAGGGTGTGACAGATTGGTATCAGAGCCTTTGGTTATAGAGAACTAGGTGGTTAAGCCTAAACTATAGCTTAATGGTCCCTCATATAGTTGCATTTTAGGGCATAAGTGTTTGTGTAGTATTATACCGTAGTTCCCGTACTAATAGCTTGAAATTCTTTCTATTTTGAATTACTACTGTAAAATATGAAATATATACTTTTTCATTATGGGGATCTAATTAGTTTATACTCCTTTTGTTATTGTTTTAGTCATGCCTTCCCCTTACCCTTTAGGAGATATCGTTGGAGATTTTTACCTCACTTGGACCTAGGAGTGGGGTGAATTTTAGCAGGGAAAGTCAAACCTAAGCGAGGGGCCCAACATAAGTTTATTTCATTTTTACTCGATGCGTTGCTTAATCAAGGATTGCTTTTATATTATGGGGTCACGAGGTGTTCTCTTGTTTCGTTGGGTCGATTGGGATTTTATGGTTCGTAGATGGATTATCATGTTTGAGTTATATTTGGATTATTTTTAAGTGTTATATGGTAGATGTGTGTTATCATTGAGATGTGTGGTCTTGGAAGTAAGTACATGTGTGAAAAAGGTGCAATTATAATTATGGTCACGAACATAATTATAAAGGCAACACACACGTAGACTTGTGACTTTGATTGCATTGATCATTGTTGCTTGTATGTACTATGTAAGGATGTAAGTCTGGATAGTTATATAGATGGTAGTGTAGATGTGATGTGAGATCCTTGAGGAATGGTTGTGTGGTTAAAGAATTCCTCTCTTAAATGATTAGGCGATTATATTAGGTTAGGTTGCGTAGATGGTAAGGCTCCCTTTCATGTACCGGTTGCGGATACATCGGATACCTATTGGTATTGTCGTCGTGATTCTTAAGTTGGTTCGTTAGCTCATTATTCGTTAAGATATCCAACGCTCGTGTTGGTATTCTAGGGTGGTATCTATAGAACTGGTGTTCTATGTCTCCGTTTGGCGGTTTGATTGTTTCCTTGTCTAAGGTGAGATACTTTTTGGTTTGGTTCTAAGACCGTTGGTATGGATGAGTCCTTATGGTTTGTTTGGTTTGCAAGAGTTCTTGTCGTGTTTGTTTTCAAGTAAATTAATATTATGGTATTGGAATTCTTAAGGTATTTTGGAGTCTATTTTGCTATCATGATGTTTTTTTTGTTGTGAGTCATAAATTCTATTTGAAAAGTTAAGCATTTGTTATAGTCGATACCATATTGTTTAGGTGTTAAAAACTTCTTTTAAAAAATATATTATATAAATAAAATGCAACACATTTTTTTAAAAATCATCTTTGATTTCTTTTATGAAAACATAATTATATAATGTTTATGAAATTTTTTTAATTATTTTACACTTAAAATTATTTGCATTATTAACTAAGGTGATTATATTGTTTTAAAATGATTGGTATAAGGTTATGAGGGAAAGTTTCCTTGGGTAAAAATTGGTTTTGGTACAAAGGTTCTTATTCTTTAATTAATGGGTCATGGTATGTGGTATTATTCGTTTGGGGTGTTTCTAGCAATCGTCGATGCATTTGTTAGGTCGGAGGTTCGTTCTTCTTGTCGACGTTTACATTCGGTTGATTTTTTTTCTTTTTGGAATCATGTGATTTTTGGGTCCATACCAATTGGTGCATGTGAAGTTTGAAATTTCTCAGGTGTGGTGCTATGTGTTGATGTTAGGACGTATCCTTATGGGTGGCTGCGATTGATGGTAGCGAAGCAAATGGAATTATTCGCGATCCCAAGTTGGAATTAGAGAGTTATCGTTTTACTTTTGATTTAGTACCTCTTAGTTATGAGAGTGTTGATGTAGTCGTATGAGAGAATTGGTTATTGAGACATAAGGCTGAGAGTCTCATCCTCATTTCCACTTTCTAGCAAGTGAAGAACGCAAAGAAGATATTCAATCTTCAAGTGTTGTTGAGTAATCACGATGTCATGTCTTTTATTTTTTTTCACCATGAAAGAACAACTATCTTATTTTACATTTTCACCTTTGTTCGTCAACATTAACAACCAATAAAACATCCAACAAACCTATAGTCAACACATTCCCTCTCCCTTCACGCCCATCCTTCTTCGTTTATGTTTCCTCAACAAATCATCCTTATCATCAACATTTAGTTTGACCTAAAGTCTTATGATAATGTTTATCCTTAAACACCCCAAACATAAAAAGCATACATAATGCTTAACAAAGAAACCTTGAGGATTTAGGAATCTCTCAATACAACCCTTAGTCTATTCAAATCCATATCATCATCTTGGTTAGATGACGATACCATAAGGAAAATGTCTATCAAAATACGTCAATACTCCTTATCCAAATGACATCTTGGAAGAAGTCATTCTCATAATAATAGTGTGTCAATCAACAAACGAATTTTGTTCTCGTTTGTGGAAAACTGGAAGGAGGGTTGAATAGTTTACCGCTTTTTAATTTGATATATAGTTGTTTATAAAAACTTAGATTCGACTTTATGTGATCTCAATATGTGTACAATATGAACAATACAAATAAGTAATGATTCCTTTTATTATGGATTTAGGTTGTTATTAAAACAACAAGTGCATGTTTGTAGGTTTTAAATTTTCTTTTAAAATGCCATAGTTTAGAGTGCATATATCTAAGACATGCATTTCTTGTTCCCCGTTAGTATATTGCTATATATATATATATTTAGCTATCATTGTTGGTATATATATGTGCACTTTTCTACTAATTTTTTTATAGCACACTTTCGTAGCTTGATTCCTTGGTGGCCCAAACAAGGGGGAGCATACACCAAGGGGGAGTTGCAACCATTATGACATCTACATATTTCTTGATATGTGTATTCCAACCCTTTAATATCGCGTTATTCATCATTTATATACTCTATATTTATATATTTTATCATACACTATTATATTATATATTTATATATATATATTTATTTTTATGTTGCAAAAAACTAATCCTTAATGTAGGTTAAGAGTTTGCAAACATATTGATCTAAGGGAGTGTCGAGTGTCAAAAGTAGATATCTTAGGTGATTTTAAACGGGGTTGTAGGAGTAAGACTTCACGGGGATGATGCAAGCTCGACCGTTTTGGTTCATGGTTTGTAGTATAGTATCAAGTCTCAGCCTATGAGTTACATTTTTGCTTTGACAAATGGGGGTGATTGAAGTGGAAACAAGTAACTTATACTTGTACCTATGGAGTTGTTAGTTTACATATTTTAGTCATCATCAAAAAGGGAGATTGTTGGTAGAAATATTACGATATTTAATCTTATATATTTTTCATTTTGGTGATGATACAAACATGTAAATATAACACATAAGTAAGTGATTAAGTTATCATGATCACAAATCATCAAATGCATTCATAAGACAACTTTATCTCGACGTCTCAAGTCTACTTCAACGAAGTTTGCACCCGACGTAAATCACTTAAGGTATGAATAAATAAATGCTTAATTTATTTTATGATCAAAGGAATTTGTATTCAACCTCACATTTTTTATAGAAATGTCACAAACATTTTTATTACTTTTACAAAACATTTTTAGATTTAAAAGAAATATTTTATTCAAAATAAATATTTTGAACTCAATTTTTCTACCTAAAAACGGCTAGAAATATTCCGGAAAACACTTCCTCAGAAAAAGACAAAAAAGGGGAGCGTTTTGGTTTGGGCGCCCCCCTTAAAATTAAGGGGACCGACACCCTAATTAAGGGGACCGGCCATAGGAATTAAAGGGACCGCCCAGTCAAAAAGTCAAACCTAGTTTTTCTATAAATACTAGACTATTCCCCACTGATTTTTCACCTTTTGCACTCATTCTTTTCTGTCTAAAATTAGTCCACACATCTCTTACAATCCTTTGATCATTTAATCTTAAGCTTTTGCTTCCAAGTGATTCAAGCTTATTTCTCCAAGTGCAAGAGAAGAACTCTCGTTATCATCAAGATATGAAGTTATGTAGTTTAGTTAGTGCATCCGTGACATGTCTTACATTCACAATGTATAGATCGAGTCCATGTATTCCAAACTTGTATAATAGTTAGATCATGGTGATCATGGTGTATATAGTTGTTAGATCCTGGTGATCATAGGAACTTTAGTTAGATCATGGTGATCGTAAATAGTTTAGATAGATCGGGGTGATCTTGTTAGTGTCTAGGTAAAGTGTAGTGAAGTTGTGAATTGAAGAGAAGTTGTGAAGTGAAGAGAAGTTATGAAGTGAAGTGAAGTGAAGTCGTGAAACAAAGTGAAGTTGTGAAGCGTAGTTGTGAAGATAAGTGAAGTAGTGAAGTGAAGTGAAGTTGTGCGGTGAAGTGAAGTTGTGTCGTGATGTGAAGTTGTGCGGTGAAGTTAAGTTGTTTCGTGAAGTGAAGTTGTGTGGTTAGTATTTTAGTCCTCCGGGATTCGAAGCGTGGTCCTGAGCTTACTTGGGAACGCAAGGATCAAATGAGGTCTAAGTGTCCTCAGTTGTTTGTCGATAGTGCTAATGCCTCGAGTAGTTAAATCTCGGGACGAGATTTTCTCAAGGTGGGGATAATGTAACAACCATGACTTGAGCAGGTTGGTCAAACCGCAGTGTTGACTTATGTGCCTGTTGCAATGTATGGTTTATGTGATTTTATGTGTTTATGCGAGCTTATATGTGTTTGTGTGGGATATGTGAGATTGGATAATCAATCCATTGAGCGTGATCGTCTCATTGGGATTGGATTAGTGTTGAATTTTGTGAAGTTCATTTCGTTCACTTTTGGTGACAAGGAAATGATTATTGAGATTTTAACGTTTTGTGTTAAATGTGTAAGTATTATTACGTATACGTATTTTTGTGTTAGTAATTTAAGACAAGTTTAGGTTTAGAGGTTAAGTTAAGTGAAATGAGTTATTTGATGGAGAAATTTCATTTTAACCAACTTATAGTGCTAATGGAATTGATTGGGTATTTTGAGAAAATTGGTTTGGTTAATACGTGGATCTCTAGGTGATGGATTAAAATGAGAAGTGTGTCAATTGTGAAAGAAATGAGTTTATTAAAATATGAGAGTTTTGGAAGACTTTCTATTTTTAGAAAGTGAATTTGGAAATGAAAAGTTATTTTTAGAAAGTAGTTTTCAAGCAAAATGGTTTAACAAATTAGCTTAGGTTTTTATAAAACTTAAGGTATAAAGATAATTAATTAATTAATAAAAGAAAAAAAAATATTTTTTTATAGGTGAATAGTAATCCGAATTTTAGAAAAAAAAAGAATAGGAATTGTATTTGTAAACAAATTCTAATTGGACCTTATCTATAATTAATATTGTAGGCTATAAATACAAAATAAAACCCAAACCCCTCCCCCATTTGTTTCAGTCGACGATCAGAAGAAAAAAAAAGAAAAATTTTAGGGTTTTGCTTTTGTAAAGAATTCAAGCTTCTAGGTAAGTTTTAATTAATTCTTATTATGTTTTAACTATTAAATCATGTAATAATTAATATGATGGATTAGGGTTCATGTAAGATCTGTAAATTTAGGGTTTTTATCTTTTAAAATCGTTTTTATATGGAGTCGAACGATTAAGAGAGTAAAAATTACACGATGTCTTTTATGGAGTAGTGATCAATGCTTGACCTTTATGGCTGATCTTCTCTTCTAAAATTCCTCTCTGATGAGTATGGTATAAAGAATATGATATTTCACACTGAAAACTCGTTTTTGAGTCTTCTATTTATAGTTGTTGAAAAATACTCGATATGCCGTATCCAGATAGGTTGACACGACGTATTGGGCTGGATTCTTTGGAGTGCGTGCTACGTTCGTAATAAATCTTTGATATCATTCCCAATTTACTTTATTTACTATATCTTCGAATAGTTATCTTCATGGATACGACGTATGTAGATAGCATGGATACGCCGTATTAGGAATTGGTCAAACGCGTTTTATTGTGAAGTCTTGACGCAGATACCCCGTATCTCTTTAGTTGGATACGGCGTATTAGTGAATTTTTAGAAATCTTCAAATGTCTTTGTTTTAGCTCTAATTTGTGCGCCTTTTAGCTTATCTTCACAAAACACTCCTGAATTACTGCATTTATCAACTTTAAAGCGATTAAGTACCAAATAATGCAATAATTATATAAAAGTGGGCAAAATAGATGGGATAAATGATATAATAAAGTGACGTTATTTGATGTCATCAACATGCATGACTCGATCACATCCTTATTCGAGTAAAATCTAAGGTTAGTGATTAGAAAAGGGAGATATATTTGTTGTTAAATAAAAGTTATGAAACAAATAGATTAAGTCCAAACAAATAAGGCACAAGTTACTAGACACTTTCCTAACCGTTACCATGATAAAGACACATAAATATTTACACAAACGTCTTGATCATTGATAAAAAACAATAACCTAAGTTGGTGTTTCATTAACGGCCAACTTCCTATTCATCCCATACTTTACATACTTTTACAAGATAAGTGGAAATATCTACCATTTTATGACATCAGATAACGTTACTTTTATAGTATCATTTATCCCAAGTAAATTACCTACTTTTTTATAATTATTGCAAGAATTGTTACTTAATTGCTTAAAATTATTAATTGCAGTAATTATGGAGTACATTGTGAAGACAAGCTCAAAGGCGCACATTTTGGAGCTTAAATGAAGATATTTAAAGATTGCTTTTTCTGACAACATACGCCGTATCCAGTAAAGAAGATACGATGTATCAACGCCTAGACTTCACAAGAAAACGCGTACGTTCAATACCCAATACGGCGTATCCTGCTGAATATATACGTCTTATCTAGCTGGTTAAACAATTAAAGATCTTGCAGTAAATATGATTGAAGATAGTTATTACTGATTGATTGTGAACGTAGCGCGCACTCCAACGAATACACCTCAATACGCCGTATTGACCTCACTTAATATGGCGTATAAGCCCATTTTCAGAAACTATAAATAGAAGACTCAAAAATGAGTTTTCAGTGTGCTAAATCATATTCTCTATACCATAAACATAAAAGTCGATTTTATGAAGAGACGAAGAGCAGCCAAGGTCAAGCATCAATACTAATTTCATAGAAGACACCGTGTAATTCCTATACTCTTGTAATTATTTGATTTTTGGTATCGTTTGTTAACTCGGTTAGTTTACCTTGGTTGTTTGATTATACTTGTATTATTACAATGGTTATGGGCTAATACCCTCAGGTATTATCCATCTTAATGAAGATTCAATGTTTGGTTTGTTTTATCCTGATTGCTTAATTTATCGTTGATTGTTTAAGTATGTTTATCATTCCATACTTGTCTATGTGCTTGAATATGCGACTCATCATTCAACTCGGTCTAGTGAGACTAACCAAGTGATCTAGATACTGGGATGGCTCTCCATATCGCGTTTCATATATCCGGACCAATAGGATCAAAAATAATGTCATATCTATGCCTTTAGATTAGTGATCTTAGTTGGACTGGCAGGTGACCATTTGAACCAACGAGTACATTTTTAATCAATTGGTAAAGACTTGGACAGTGAACTACCAGTATATAAAATGCTATCAAGCAAAAAGTGGGTAAAGTCCCGATAGGCTAGGGTTTAACAAGATCACCATTGCTTTAATCCCTAAGATAAATTAAAATTAAAAAGATCTAGAGACATTATCTGTATGGGACAAGAGGTCATATATACTGATATAAGAGTCTTTGGCTATAATTAGTCAGAAAGAGTTGAATATGCGACAGCGTTGCTGTGAGGATAGAGTTGTTAGTGTTTATGATTGTGAAATCTCGCTATTCATGGTAAGGAGAATGTGGTGGCTGATTCCCTAAGTAGAAAAGAAAAGGTAAAAGCCTAAGAGAGTTAGGCTATGAATACGATCCTTTAGTTCGAGTATTCAAGAATATGTTACTGGCGGCTCAGAAATGAGGCTATGTTAGTTGAATTTCCTAGTATTACAAAAAGGTTTAGTAAAGACGATAGAATTGGAGAAGTGAACTTAGAACTTTATACTTACCTGGATCAATTGGGTACCCTTTTGAAGGGTGAGGTGAGAACCCTGATAATGGATGAAGCCCATAAGTCAAAGTACTCTGTACACCTAGGAGCTGATAAGATGTATTATGATTTGAGAGATAGGTATTGGTGGCCTGGAATGAAAAAGGATATAGATGAGTATGTTAGTAGGTGTTTGACTTATTTGAAGGTTAAGGCTGAGCATCAAAGGCCATATGGCTTGCTCCAGCAACCTGAGATTCCAGTATGGAAATGGGAAGGGAATAGCTATGATTTGTGGACTAAGTTTGCCTTTGGTCTAGTAGTAGGCATTGACTAATCTGGGTCATTTGGGATCCCGATTAACTAAGTTGCTGCATTTTCTACCTTTGGCGTGAGGATTATTAAGAGGAAGGTTGGCTAGATTGTATTAATGAGCTAGTTGCTAGGGACACTGGTGTTGCCGATCTCGATTATATCGGATCGTGATAGTCGTTTCACATCATGGTTTTTGGCAGTCATGCAAGAGGGCATTAGGAACGCGCTTTATATGGAGTACGGCTTATATCACCCTTCAGACCGATGGTCAGAGTTATCCGAGAGTTAGTACTATTCAAGACTTTAGAGTCATGCTTAGAGCGTGTGTCTTAGACTTCGAGGACAGTTGGGTGTTCATATTCCTTTGGTTGTTAAGTTTTACTATAACCATTCAGTTTCATTTCTAGTGTAGTGTGCGTTGTTTGAGGCATTGTATGGTAGGAAGTGTCGTTCCCGATTTTGTGGGCTGAGGTTGGAGAAGGTCAGTTGATAGGACTGAGTTAGTGCAAGAGACTACTGAGAAGATCTCGCAAGATTTAGGATTGACTTAAGGCTGCAAGTGATCGTTAAAATGTTATGCGATTAATAGGAGGAAGCCCTAGAATTTAGTGTAGGTGACTGTGTTCTGTCAAAAGTGTCGCCTTGGAAAGGTGTGGTACGCTTTGGGAGGAAATGGAAGTCAGCACCAAGGTTTGTTGGACCATTTGAGATTATTGAGAAAGTAGGCCCTGTGGCCTATCTGTTAGATTTGCCTAAGGAGTTGAATGGTGTTCATGACACGTTCCATGTGTCAAACAATGAAGGTGGTTATGGTTGATCCACCACATAAAAAGTGCCTTTGGATGAGATCCAAGTTGATGCTAAGTTAAATTTTGTGGAAGAGCCTGTAGAAATTTTGGAAAAGAGAGTTTAAGAAGTTGAAAAGAGTAGTTGGATTTCATGATCAAGGTTGGTTGGAATCTTCGAAACGTGGTCCTGAATTCACATGGGAACGTGAAGATCAGATGAAATTGAAGTATCCGCATTTGTTTAGAGATGTTAGTAGTTGACTTTCGGGGACGAAATTCTTTTAAGGGGGTAGAAGTTACCCATTTCCCTTTTTGTGTTCTGAATATTTAATTAATAGTCCTTTGACTATTTGACTTTTGTCAGTTTATTCAGATTTGGTACCGTGTTGACGGTGGTGATTTTATGAGATATGTGATGATTTGAGGTTTATTGCGATTAATAATCCTTTTTTAAAGGTATTATTATGTTATGTGTATTCCGGGTGGTTTGACCTGTGAATCTTGAAAAATGCCAAAAAACGAGTCTGACACGTCCGTTAATGTCCAAATTAAATTTTGAAGGGTTTAAAGTGTAAATATGGCAAGTGAATACTCTACGTTAATGGAAAAGTATTTTTAAGGTGAATAAAAATGCTTTTTAACTTTGGGGTAAATGTTACGGTTGAGTTTTACGAGCTTTTAAGTGGTTTCGACACGAAAAGAAAGGCCCGAGACCCCATGAGATACCATGGCCGGTCAAATGGTCAAGGGATGAGACAAGGAGGCTTAATTTTAGCTCCTTTTAGAAAATGTGGAAAGCTAAAAATTTATAAAAATATATAAAAATGGATGTTGAATTAAAGATCACTAAAAATGTGAAAAGCTAAAAATTTATAAAAATATATCAAAATTGATGTTGAATTAAAGATCACAAAATTTTAGAAAATACGGTGAAATTAAATCATAAAAAAATATGTCAAATTAAAAATAAAAGTAATTTTTTAATTAAGAAGTGACACATGTCACTCTATGATGTGATTTTCTAAAATAAGATGGATGGTTAAGATTACACCTCCTTATCTTAATTTTTGATGGGACCCACATTGTAAATGCTTTATATAATAGTATAGATAATGCTATATTTGGATTATTGACAACTTCGGCCCCTCGTCTTCATGATGGTTTATATTTGATTATTTAAACTGTATAACTTTTGCACAATATTAGTCCCTGCGATGAGTCATCATTACGGCGTAACTGCATCGTCCGAGTTACGCCGTAATTCTTCTGACGCGGCATTCCATCATTTAGCATTAAAATTGGTTACGGCGTAATTACATCGAACCAGTTACGTCTTAACCATTCGTCAGCATAAATATCTTCATCAGCAATGATTAATTACTGCGTAACTCCTACGGGCCAGTTACGCCGTAATTCTTCTAAACTTGATATTCTCCGATCTCTTTTATCAATAAAAATATAGTACCCCTACTAAATAATATAGTAGTGATATTATTCTTCATTTGGGTCATAAGTTGCTTCCTGGAGAAATATAGTAGCTTTCATTAGATTTTAGTACCTCTACTGAATAAATTAGTATTGGTACTAATTTTGGCCACTTCTCGTACACTTCTCTTCCAATGCCTTTAATTACCTGAGTTTGAAATATAAATGAATTAAGTACCAAATTCATATAAAAATGATATAAAGCAAGGCAATAAACGCGAAAATTTGATATATAAAAGTATTAACTATTTGATGTTATCAGTTTTGTAACTCAGCTTAATAAAAACAGTGAACCAGAAAATTTCTTTGAAGCTTCTAAATATTCATATTGGATTGATGCTAAGAATAATTTAATCAATAAGCTTAACTTATTTGACTTATACCAAAAATCAGATGAAGGGGTATGTTAAGAAAAATGAGTTAATCTGATTTCAGGTTGTGACTATAAGGACTAATATTGTCATTTTTATATTCTGTTTTGTAGTCCTTGCTGAATGAGGTCATGAAAATAAAAATAAAAACACAAAAAGACTAGATTGCAAATATTCAAAGGACTTCATTGTGCAATATGCCAAGACTTGAGTTGAGATGTATATAAGCCAAATTTTTGGCTTATTCTCTCACTTTTCATCTATGTTTTTTATCTTAAGATTATTCATTCTCTCAGACTTACGAAACCATAATAGGATCATCTTGTTCACATTTACTCTCTTATTGTTTTTTGATTTGGTTATAATAAAACTAATATCAATTTAGATATTAAGAACACGTTAGATTTTGTGGTGTTCTTTGGTTGATTTCTAATAACTTATTGAGATCATTTTGTTTTTCTTTGTTAATTGAGATTAATAAAGTTTTTGTGTGAGTTTATTTGTGTTTTTCTACAGCTTTTGCATTAACCAAGCCTTGCTCTTATGTATTGTAGTCAGTGACGGAGCCATGTAGGGCTTGAGTTAGGCCATGGCCAACCCAAGGTTTATAACTACCAGCAATATACGTGTACTTTGAAATGTATGTCTTACTCAGATATCTTGGCAAATTAATAAAAAGCGAATCCAAGTTGATATAGGGAAGTATTCCATTGCCGATTGATCTTGTTACACATGAAAAATTACATTAAAAAATTTGTTTCTCGTCATCATATTGGTTATTTGGGCATTTTGTTTTTGCTTATCTATAAAGGTTATGTAATTATGTCTTTAATTTTAAGCTAAAATAATTCCTCGTTTTGTTTTTGTTTGACATTTCTTCATCGCTTTTAGACGGACCATTTTTACTTGTTCATGAGTTTTTACAATTTAGATTTAAGCTAGCGTTTTGGACAATTTAATGATGCAAAAGGGTGTTGTGTGCCGTTGAAATTAATTACTTTTATAGTAGATAATTTATATGTTCTTTTTACGATTTCTATTTTATTGATTTTGGCCCACCCGAATTAGAAATTCTGGCTCCGTCACTAAGAGCATCTTCAATGCAAAAACCAACTAAAGACTTTTCACTATTAGAAAAAGCTTTTTGAGGAGGTTTTCTCATTGCAACAAAAGCTTTTTAGAAAGCTTTTTGGAAAGACTTGGTAAACATCAAGCCTTTTGTAAAAGCTATTGCTATTTAATGTGCATTGCAATAAATGCCTTAAATGCAAAAAGCTATCAAAAGCTTTTTGCATTAGAGATGCTCTAATTGTAGTAGTGTTTTCATAGCATGACAACTTAAAAGGTTATGAGTTGGAGGCTTATTCTTAATCGGCTTTCTTATAACTTTTCGTTAAAAAATCAATAATGTCTATAACTTTTTTGCAAACATTGATGGGTTTTCTATTCCCTAACTAGATTAACACGCAGCGGAAATAACAATTAATCTACGGAAAGAAATGAACTAAACCCTAAAGGATCTAAACATGATTAACTAAAAGCAACTTAAAAGAAATAAATAAATGAATAAATAAATAAGAAAATACTAACCTTTGAGAAAATCGGATTTCTCACACGCGGACCACCTTGGTCGAATTTGGAGGCAAGTACCCAAACGAGAGTACCTCTAATAGCTCACACCCACGAACCAAAGAGAAAAGAATTCGAATTCGAACTCCTAGGGTCCCGTTACACGAAAGACTCTTACAAGGAGTAGGAATAAGAAAGAAGGAATGAGCAATGAAGACCTTGGCATACCCCTCTATTTATATCCAAAAGGAGGGGTTTGGGTTTACTCTTTTGGGCGATGTGGGACATCCCCAAAAACCATCCCAAGGCTTGTTACTTATTATTTCTCTTTACAGTTCATTGAGGGCAACCCAAAAAGGACTCTACTTTTGACGATAGTCTTACCAATTAGTTATGAACTTGGACACTAAATCCAACAGTCTCCCACTTGGACAAGTCATCAACTATAATTGGTCTAACTCTATCCTCATCAACTAAGCAGAGAGTGCCATCCAATGCAACTGCTGAACTCTGAATCATATCTTAGAGTCAGCCCTTAGATAAGCGATCAACTATTCCTTTGTTCTACTGATATCGTATGAACCTGAGACATGGGTTTTAATCATCTCTAGGTTCAATATTATGTTTCTCGATTTTCGATTATTTGACTATATGAGACTACTGAATTGAACACATCAATTTAGTCCCGGCTAGGCCTAGCACATTTAAGTCAACATTTAATCATCGAGGGGCCCATACATAAAGTTTGTGAGTTCATAGGTTTATTAAGTTTATTAAAGGTTGGACCGCAAGGTTTCAAAGAGTGTAATAATTGTAACACGTACAACCATCATAAAAGTAATTACAATTGTGTTAAGCTCATGACACCGAAACTAGACAAAGTTATGTATGCATTTTAATGAAATCAAAGTACCCTAGGAAGTTTCCAACCCGAGACACTCGCAGTCCGACATGGTATACGTCCGTTGGCCTTGTTGGCACCAATCCTGGACGGGGTTGTCAATCCCAATAAATATATTTATAACACACGCGCTTACACACAGTAATTAACGGTTCATGATAATTCGGGCATAGTGGATTATTGTTACTTAGGCTAATTCGTAATCATTTAAAAGATAGTAAAGTACTTACGTCCATAAGTAAAAACAAGCAATGTATCTCACCCCGATATTTGTAAAACAGTGATAAACAAGTTAAAACGGGGCAATAAACTCACCTTAAGTAATAGTATTGATTTTTGGGAAAATCAACAAGAAACCTCACAACAAGTTCGAAATGAAACCTATTTAAATATAGGTTGATTTATAATAAAGCAATCGAAATAAAATGATGCAATATATTTTATAACGCTCTATCACCACCTAATAGTTTGCGTTTTAGTTTTATAAGTCAAAATAGTGTTTACGTCTAGTTCGCCACTTAATATATAAATATATACACTTGTAATATAATAGTCAAATTAAATTATAGTCTATCTCGCTCAATTTATATAAGTATCTCCTAATAGTCAATTTTTAATTATAGTCTAGCTCGCTCAATTATTTATTTTTACTATTTTCATATAGCTAATTTAATTATCGTCTAATTAGTTTACAAAATAATATTTATAAAGTTTTCAACGCGTATAAATATTATATAAATGTTACTATAATATTTGTTAAGGTTTTTATAGCTCAAACGGACCCGAAAACACTAATTAATATTTCTAACATCAAGCATTTTTAAATAAAAAAGTGTGTAGGAAACTTAATAAATTTTCAGAAAAATAGTTCAACCTTAACGGTGTGTATCTCCTTCGTTATAATGAGTTACGGGTCGTTCAAACTCGAGGATTTAACGGAAAATCATAATCTACAAGCTTATCTTTCGTTTTTAACCCTACTCGGACCTGAAACGAGCCAAAAACGTCAATGAACAGTGCTGGACATAAAGCGCAAAAATCCAGTTTTTTGTCGGTAACTGTACTAAACTTGTTTTGGCCATATCTCCTTCGTTATAAGTCTGTTTTTAGCCCAATTTATATCAACGCGATCGTATTTAAGTGTACTATCTATTTTAAAGGCCTCGCCTTGTCTAAGCTAAGTTTTTTCTCCAAAAATAGTAGAAGAAAAACGGGACAACAAGTATTATTTTTCTAGGCTACTAGTCCAAATCAAACCACCACAACAAAAACCATTCTAACTTAATACCTCTTACCACTTTCACAATTATTCCCCACAAAGAAAATCCAATCTAACTTAATCCCTTCCACCACTTCATCAAAATTATTTAGTATGCTAAGAATAAGAAAATAAATATATAACTAAACTAAGGTAGTTTATAAATTACTACTTTAACAACAAGCCATATATTTTTAGCAAGTAACTTATGAGATGTTAAAAATAATTATTTTTAGTGTATGAACATGTCTATTAATTATTTTACATAATCTTGCAAATATATAAACGTAAGACTTTTACTTGTTTTCTTTGTAAATCTTTTAAAATAACAACTAGTTGGTGATATAACTTTGTAAATGATTTAAACAAAATATATAAAATGGAGATATGTGAAGTGAGAAAAAAATATAAGAAAGAATATGAACCTTAGTAAGATGAGGAGACTTAGCAAGTTTTATAACTAGTAATCCAACCAAGAACCTTTAGTTTTTATCAACCTTTAAATCTTCTTGTAAATAATTAAACCAACTTTGAAAACCTTGTTCTTTTACACCTTAAGCTGTCGAAAATACTCAAAGGAAAGAAGAGTTTTGTTTGTTTGTTTTGTGATGAAATAAGAAAGTTAGGTAACAAGTTTATATAGGATTACGTATGGTAAAGCTTAAGTTTATTTTTTGGTCAAATAGTATATTTTTACCTAAACTAAGATATTTTTTCTTGAGCCTTGCCCTTCTTGCCGTGTGATATCAAGAAAAATAGTAGGTAAAGCTTTGTGTACGTAAATATATGACATGTTATGCTTAGGGAGATGTTTAACACATAGATGGTATATGTTTTGTTTCAAAAATGTTGCATATGCCATAATTAGAAGAGAGAGGGGCTGCTAACAAGACAAAAGGCAAAGAAAAATGTGTTTAAATTTGTATTATGATATATTTATATGTATAGGTATGTATATGTATGTATAAATAAGGTGGCGATGATTTATTTGCATGCATGCATGTACGTAAGTGTATACATAAGCGTTTTACGTAAAACTTGTAAAATAAAATGTGTAGACTTATAAATTATATTCATAGAAGTCATATAGCACATATGTGACATAAAATTATATTTGCTTATTTTTGTTTTACGTTTAAAATTGTTTTTCAGTTTACGCGATTTAACTTAACGGTTATTATTAAACGTAAACACATAAAGTTCAAAGTAAATAGTTTTGAGTTTATTAACGTAACATGACCTGAAAATATTGATTGTCACAGAAGAATTCAAGAAAACCAAATTCACCCCCTCTCAACAATTCTACACGCGTAAACTCTCACATTTGGCGTGCACAGAAATGTAATTGCAGCAGCATCATTCTGAACTTGAAAACAAAAATTTATGCATAAGAATATATATGTATTAAACCCTTGGACTATCAACTACACAAAAAACCATGTCGCCTCACACCAATATCTGATACTATAAATGTAACACCCCAAAGTTGGTTTTTAAGTATTTAATTACGAAAAGGCCATTGGATATGTTTGACTATGACTTTAAAGTTTGAATGTGCCAAGGGACTTAAGCAATTGTCTGTCAAAACCAATACGGCGTATTGGATAAGGGTGAATACGGCGTATTGATATAAGAGTGGATATGGCATATCCGGGTTAATGAATACGAAGTATTGGTAGTCTAGCATGGATACGGCGTATCCATGGGTATGGATACGGCGTGTCGGTTAAGTGAAACCATATGTGATAATGTTGTAGAAATTATAATGTGGCACAAATATAAAAAAAGTAGACTTGAGGGACCATTCTTGCCAAATGGTAATACTTGCACCAAATTAATATCTGGGACTTCCATAAACTTCCAGATTATTAGAGAGTGTGTATGTGTGTTGGCTGTGTCGACACAATCAAGAAAGAGGGAAAATTATGGTAGTCTTGATGATCAATACTGATGGTGATTAATGTTCCAAATGAAGAGATAAACTCATAGAAATAATCCTACAAGGTAAGTAAGCTCTCTTTTGAGTTGAATTGAGGAATTATAAATTAGGGTTCATGTAACCTAAATTGGGGGTTTTGAGTAATTGTGGTGCTAAACCAAGAATTAAGGTGTTTTTTAATGTGGGTTAAGGTAATTTAATTATTTAAGATAAATTAGTGATTTTAGGTTATGATCAAGATATGATCATATAATAATTAAAAGGATTTAGTGATAAAAAATGGTTAAAGGTTTAGGACTTATGTTCCTTTAATGGTTTATGATTAATTTGGGTAATTGAAGTTTTATCATATGATCAAGATATGATCATGTGATGATTAGAGCTAATGATGGGTATGATTAATGGGTTATGTAAACCCTTGATGATTGTATATGCATTAATGTAAAAATAGGTGCTTGTAATGATTTTAAGTAAAAACCAAGGGTTGAAGATGATGGTGATGATGCTTATTGTATTAGCTTGGATTCAAGGTAAGAAACACGTTATAATGTGTTATTGTATGGATTTATCACATTATGTGTTATGTGGTTTAATTGTTATGGTTATAAATGGTTGTTTTTGATGTGTTTAGTAGAAAGTGCTTAGAGTTGGTTTGGCATGACTAATTATGGAAGTGGTATTATAGAGATGAATTAAGGGGATTGTGTAAGTAATGGTGTGAATGTTCTTATGAATGTATGTTGATGAGTTATGGTTGCATAATTGTGTAAATGAAGTATGGTGGCATGTTTTTGTTGTTTACTTACTAAGCCTCATGGTTACGGTTTAGTTGTTTAATGTTTTGTAGGTTTAATGTGAAGAAAGTAAGGTTTTGGATAAAGGCCTTAAATTTGGAAGCAAAGACTAGAAGTGTTTGGTTTATGCATACAGCTTAGTACTAGATACCGAGCTCGAATCGATGTTGAACCCCCAAGTGATGTAAAATGGTTTGTAAATGTTATTGTCAAGTGTCAAAGTCATTTGTTATAATCTTGTATAAAAATGAACGCAAATGGGTCAAAAGAAGAATGTAAAATGGGTAAAAAGGGTCTTTGGCTAATCACCCATCGAATTGTAAGGTATGTTTCCGTACTTCATTGAGACCACAAATGTTATGTAATCGTTTAATATAAAGTATTAATGAGTTCTGGAAGTTCTTGTAAAGTTTCACGTTAAGGAAGTTGAGTTTTGGGTCAAAAGGGTTTTTATGCATAATGTTTCTGCAAGTTTTAGGTCTGATGGTCCAATACGACGTATCCAAGTAGTGGATACAACTTATTGAGGTTTAGGGATGATGCGGCGTATCCCTGTCTAATGCTCTCAGTTTTTGGTTATTCTTGCTTTAGTCGTAAAAACTCAGTCGTAAAGGTTTAGAAGTTGTGCCTTATACCATTGGAAAGGTAGTTGGGTATATTTTATGATAAAATTCCTTTCAAGGGATGAATGGTAATATATTTATGTCAGTTTATCAAGGAGTGACACGAGGTTATTCCTGGTTATGCGTTTGAGTAAAAAGTTTTAATTGTTGGTCAATTTTAGAGTCGGGAAAGGGGTATTTCAACTTGGTATTAGAACTTCGGTCTAAGTAAAGTAGGTTTCCATGATACGTTGTCTAATCTTAGACCACTTTTAGATGCGTTTGCCGTAAGTGTAAAGTAGTGCGGGAAGTGAATGCCTTAGTTATAAAGAAATTTAATAGCTTGCGGCAATTAGAATGAAGATGCTTAGACATTAAATGATTATGAAATGTGAGATGTGTTATTTTGCCATAGACTAAATGACTTTGATTGTGGCTAAAAATATAAAACACTTATTGGAGAGGTGTTAAGTGCGGAAATGTATGTTATATGATGTAAAGTCTATGGTAGGTTATTTAAATATCTAAGTGATGCATGATGTGTATGATGATATGAGTTTACAAAGTGCTTGAACTAAGTTAAATGCATAGGATTGCATTTTTGATAAGTAATGATGAAAGCATGTGAGTCAGGGCAAGTAAAGGTGTAAACGCTTAAATTATGAAAAGTTGTTTGATGACATCAAATAACTTCACTTTTATAGCGTCATTTATCCCATGTAATTAAGCCATTTTGTATAAATATTGCAAAGAATTGTTACTTAATCGTTTGTATTTGAGAATTGCAGTAATTATGGAGTATTTGGTAAAGATTAACTAAAAGGCACGCATTCTGGAGCTTAAACGGAGATATTTGAAGAATATTGTTCTGACAACCAATACGCCGTATTCATCAAGGAAGATACGACGTATCTGTGCCTACACTCACCAAAGACCATGAAGTAAACAAGATCCAATACGCTGTATCCAAAAGAAGGAAATACGCCATATTCAAGCTATATGGAAATAAAATATTCTGGAAGATATCAAACTTGGTCCCTACTGTAAAAAAAACTGATACGCCGTATCCAAGACTTTGAATACGCCGTATCGACCATATTCCAGACCCTATAAATAGAAACTCAAAAACTAGTTTTAAGTGTGTTAAATCATATTCTCGATACCTAAACCACAAAAGTCAATTTTCAGAAGAGAAAAAGAGTAGAAGATGTCGAGCATCGCAATTAATTCCATAGGAGACAAACTGGTTAATCTCATATACTCTTGTAAACATTCACAGTTTTTGGTATCATTCGTTAACTCGGTTAGTTTACCTTGGTAAATTATTACTCTTGTATTGATTATGACGTTTGAAGGCTAATACCTTCGGGTATTAGCCATTATTATGAAGATCTAAATGTTTGGTTTGTTTATCTCGATTGATTAATTTATCGTTGATTGCTTGTTAATGTTTATCAATTTATACTTGTTTACGTGCTTAAGTATGCGACCTATCATTCAACTTATCTAGTCCTACATATTTAATAGCACTGCAACTTCGGTGCTTTTTGACTAGGGCTAAGAGCCGGATAGTCTCACATATTAGCAACTTATACATCTAGACCAATAGGATCACAAATAACGACCTATCTTTGCCCTTAGATTGTGAGCTTAGTTGGACCTGTAGGTGACCCAGGGATCAATAAGTACGTTCTTGATTAATTGGTAAAGCCTTGGTTAGTGGACTACTAGTGTATGAATTACCATTAAGCATTTTTTCAGTAAGTGGGTAAAGTCTCCATGAGCTAGGGTTTAACAAGATCACCATTGCTTTAATCCCTAAGATAGATTTATATACATGCAAATAAGGATGCTTTATGCGGATGCGTTTAATTGTGACAGAATTCTACGTGTCTAGGTTTAAGGAAGAAGTACCGCCTTAATCTTAAGAATGATATGCCGCCTTGAGATAAGTAATCATTGCACTAAATAAACAAACCAACATTCTGATTGGATTAATAATGGTTAATACAGTTTTCTTATATTTGGCTAGACCGCTCTTTTATCTTCTGTTAATTTGCTTGCGTGTGTTTTAGTGTCTTGAATTGGTTTTAGTCACCACTAAACCCGTGCCAGTCTCTCAGGCTAAAAACCCCCCCTTATCCATTAGATTTAGGATTAACATAGGTTTAGCATAGGTTTAACATAGATTAGACTAACTTAGATTAGAAAACCAAAGTATTAATAAATTGAAAGTGTTTCTCGCTATTAGTGATCGATACCCTACTTACCACGAATATCGATCGAGTACACTGCCCGTAAAAAGTGTTGTTTTAGGTAAAGTCGGCAAAATATAAATTTAAAACTTGAATCATAAATTACACCTACATGACAACACCATCAAGTTTTTTGCGCCGCTGCCGGGGAGTGAAAATTAATCTTGATTTTTATTTGATATTTTGGTTTTTAACATTAGATTAGATCTAACCCTTAGGATTAGTGTAATTTAGATTAGTGTATAATTTTGTATATTTGCTTGTATATTTGTGTGTTTGTTTGCGTGTTTTAATTGTTTTCTCTAATACAATGTTCTAGTCGATAACTAGATACAACGTATCCACTTCCATTCGATATGGCATATCCAACTTTCTGTCCAATACAACGTATTCTCTCAACATATTAATATGGCGTATTCACTTCAATTGAATACGGCGTATCGATCATCTGAAATAGAAGCTGAATTTTCATGTTTGATTTCGTGCTTAATTTTTTAATCTTTCTTCAAAACAAATCCGGCTAATATTTTACCTTTGTGACAAGTCATACATATCAGAGCTAGTTAATTGAAGAAGAGATGGCAGACAAAGAAGCAAAGTCAATGAGAAAAATCGTGGCTAATGACCAAGCAGATTACTATTTAGGGATTACAAGCGCGCGCGTATGTGCACGTGTGTGTGTGTCTGTGTGTGTGCGAGTGTGTGCGCGCTTGTATGTGTATGTGTGTGTGCGCGCGCGTGTGTGCGTGTGTGTGTATGTGTGTGTGTGAGCGCGCGCATGTGTGTGTGTTCGTGTGCGTGTGTGTATGTGTGTGTGTGAGCGCGCGTATGTGTGTGTGTTCGTGTGCATGTGTGTATGTGTGTGTGTGTGTGTGTGTGTGTGTGTGTGTGTGTATGTGTGTGTGTGTATGTGTGTGTGTATGTGTGTGTGTGTGCGTGTGTGTGTGCGCGTGTGTGTGTTTGTGCCTGTGCGTATGTGTGTGTGTGTGTTCGTGTGTGCGCGTCTGTGTACGTGTGTGTATGTGTGTGTGTGTGTATGTGTGTGTTTGTGTGTGTGTGTGTGTGTGTGTGTGCGCGCGCGTATGTGTGTGTGTGGGCGCGTGCATGCGCGCGTGTGGGCGTGCGCGCGCGTGTGTTTGTGTGTGTTTGTGTTTGTGTGCGTGCGTGTGTGCGCACGCGCGTGTGTTTGTGTGTGTATGCATGCTTGTGTGCGCGTGTGTGTGTGCGCGCGTGCGCGTGTGCGTGTGTATGTGTGTGTGTGTGTGTGCGCGCGCGCGTGTATGTGTGTGTGGACGCGTCTGTGGACGTGTGCGCGCGTGAGTATGTTTGTGTGTGTGTGTGTGTGCGCGCGCGCCCGTGTATGTGCGCGCGCCCGCGTGTGTCTACGCGCGTGTGTGTGTGTACGCGCTTGCGTGTGTGTATGTGTGCACGTATGTGTATGTGTGTGTGTGTACGTGCGTGCGTGTGTGTATATGTGTGCGCATGTGTGTGCGCGTGCGCTTGTGTGTACGCACGCATGGGTGTGTGTGTACGTGCGTGTGTGTGTGTGTGCGCGTGCGTGTGTGAGTGTGTGTGTGTGTGCATGTGTGTTGTGTGTGTGCGTATGTGTGTGCGTGTGCGTGTGCGTGTGTATGTTTGTGTAAACGTGCGCGCGCATATGTGTGTGTGTGTGTGTCTGTGCTCCCGTGTATGTTTGTGTGTGCGTATGCGTGAGTGTGTGTGTGTGTGTGTGTGTGTGTGTGTGTGTGTGTGTGT
>BQNB010034334.1:14547-51678 GCA_026074375.1 Tanacetum coccineum
CTCGGTTTCATTGATAGTTGTTTTTAGATTATATATATTTTATATTTTATTATATATTATATATATTTGGTGTAAAAACTTACGATCAGTTTTCATTAGGGTTTTGATCTTGGGTTTGATTTATTGGGTTTAAGCTTAAGTGTAAGCTTGTGTTCTTGATCCTACTACACCTCTCTAAGGTTCATTTAAACCCTAAACATTTCATTATTCACTTACATATGTTTTCATGATTGATATATATGTTAATCACCACCTAGGTTTGTATTTTATGAATTATGGAATATTACAAGGTCATGTATGGTTCAAATTTTATGTATATGTTGATGAAATTATACTTAAAATGAAAGTACACACTTAATATAAGTACTAATTAATTTATATGTTTAGGTTATAAATTAAATTATGTTAAAAGTTTTATTTTCAAGTTTATGTATACAAGATCATGAGGACTTGTTATTCACTTAGACAATCACTATGGACTATTTAGAGGACCTAACATATGTAAGACTCATGGTAGAAGGTATGGTAAAAGACTTGTACAAGATTTCTCAAGAAATGGATTTATAAAAACCAAAAATACAAAACATAAACATACCTACTGTTTTAATACCTACTGTCAGAATTCGAAAAACAAAGTATATATTTTATTAAATTAATACACATTACAAGGATCGTAAGCATATAAAGAACTTGAAAAACCGAGCTATAACGAAGAAGTTATGACATTTGTAAGTTTACGATAATTAAACATATAAAAGTGTTTTTATAAAAGTTATTTTATAAAAATCCTCACTGTTTCAGATCTGATAAAATAACGGAAGCATTTTATAATGATATTACTTTTCATGAGGAATCCAAACATGTAAGAAACTCAAAAAACGAAATTAAAATAAATGAGTTATGCTTTTTGCAAGTTTTATGTAATTAATTACATAAAAGTAGTTTTATAAAATTTACAGAAATGGTAAAAATTATTGTTCATTACTGGCTAAAATGTTATAAATATAATATTTTGATAGATTTTATTAATACGAAATCGTGGATTTAAGAAACATAAAAAACAGAGTTAAAACGATAAAGATACGAGATTTATAAAACCTTGAGCACTATTTTTACTTTTATATATTATTTTATAAAACAATCAAATTAATTATATGATATCAATACATAATCAATAAAAATATTAAATCATATATTTTTAACAAATAATACATTAATGAACAAAACAATATTTTTCTTAACGGATACAAATACATATACCTTTATTTAACAAAATACGATTTAATTATTATTTATTTCAACTCTTAAAATTAAACAAGAACTATTAGGTGGTGACGTAACTATATAACACGTGATATTTTGTTTATATAAGATACATTATACTCATACGACCTACAATTAATTAGGTTGCATTCGGATTGCCGAGACGATTTACATACTTGATTTAGATAATCAACAATTCACTTGACTGAGTTCATAGCCCCGCTTTTTATACAATTACAATGATTTACAACTTTGGGGTGAGAGACATGCATTGTTTTACGATTGGACGCAAGTACGTTTTTATACAAATTACGAGTTTACCTAAGTAGCTATAACCCACTATGCCCATGAATCATGAACTGTTAACTACTGGATTGGAAGTGCAAATATTATGAATAGATCTATTTGGGATTGACATCCCCGTTAGGGTGAGTAGCGCTCACTATGCCGGTTTGCCGAACAATGAATGTATACCATGTCGGAACAATTTGGATGTTTCGGGTTGAACATCTACACGGGCACATTATTTGCATTAAATTGCATACATATATGTTGAGCTTCAGTGTCATGAGCTTAGTGCATTTCGTAATTTCTTTTGTGATATTGTATTCGTTACTTATCATACATTTGAAAATCTTGCGGTCCTACTTTATACATTTACTAAACCTGTGAATTCACCAACTTTATGTTCACATTTTAAAGCATGTTTTTCTCAGGTCAATAAGGTACGAGAAACAAGGATACATTGGTGGTCACCATTTTGGAGTCATTACATTAAAGATTTGGGTGCATTACATTTTGGGAATATCTGTTATGTCTTAAAATCTTTACAATTTCATGGATGAACAATTTAAGCTTCGGGCTTTTGTAACAAACAGATTTATTTAGTCCAATTCATTATTTTTAAACGACTCATATAGAGGTCGTTCTCATATCTTGTGCTATTGATCTATGAAGTAACACTCTCAGACTCATATTCCGCTGCGACCCATTTTGGGGGTGTTACATTTTGAGCTAGCAATGAGGATATACTTGAACCATGGCTTGAGTTAGAATACTACACATGGTTTATGGTTAGTTGTTTGGTCAATACTAGTCAAAGAGTGCAAGACTCATGCATATGCCAACGAAACATGGAAGGTGTTTTATTTAAATCTTGATCTCCTCCTTTTATTTAGATGCATGATTTGAATTTTTGGAGTAGGAGGGGGATGAAAATTCAAATTTTGATCTTAGGGAGTTCATGTGATAATATCTTGGGTTTACATGCAAATGTGGTAAGTTTCCGGGGTACCGTTTGACATAAAACGATAAAATCGCGAAACATACACGAAAAACGTAAAAATTGCAAACGAAAGTGTATGTAACATACGTAACACTATAGAATGACCAATATGAATAAAATATGAGTAGACTTAATTTAGTCCGGAGTCAAAACGCGTCCGATGATGTTTTTCAGTTTTACACAGGACAACTTCCCGGTTTTAGGTTAAATTTAAACGTAACGTATAAATGTCAAAATAGTGAACGGAAAAGTTTAAAATAATGACCTGAAATTTACGGGAAGTGACACTTGGCTCTTTGACGTTAAGGAAATAATTATACGAGACACAATCTGCATGTCATAAAAAATACCCACGACACTACCTCTGTGCTAATGAGATAATTGTACGTGTCAATAGCAAAATAACAGTATGGAGGACAAATCAGTATGTGAGTTATTGCATGGAGATGGATTCCCGGGCAAGACTTGTTACGATTTTGGCTAAGGAGAGTTGACTCCCCTTATCAAATGTATTTAGGCCTTTTGCTTTGTGGACCGATTATGGTCGCATCTTCCCTTGGTTTAGTTGACTTCCCTTGGTTTAGTTGATGTGGGACGATGTTTTTGTTTTTGGTGTTGTATTTTTTGTTAGTTTGTTTTTGTATTTTTTATTTTTTGTTTTTTTTGTTTTGTTTTATTTATTTTTTTAGTAGGTTTGTTTTTGATTTTTTGTTATTTGTTTCTTAGTTTTATTTGTTGTTTTTATTTATATTAAGAATTTTTTTAAATAGTTTTTTTTTTATTTTTAAATGTTTCAGATTTTTTGTTTTAGTTTTTATTTGTATTGTAATGTTTTTAGTTTATGTTTGTTTTTTTTGTATTAGAGTGTTTTTTCCGTTCTGCCGATTGATTTTATGGTTATTTTTTTTGTAGTAAGTGATTTTTTTAATGATTTGTTAAGTCTGTTAACGTGGTATTAAAGTTTGTTTATTCTATCTACATTAATGTAAATTATACGTGCATTAGTCTTGAACGGGAGAATGAAAATAATAAGAAAAATGTTTTTTTTATATTAGATTTTTTTTTTTTTTTTTTTTTTATAGTGTATATTATATGTTAGCGAGTCCACTCTGTGTTTGATAAATTATTTCTTAAATTTACGTTGTATTTTTAAGTGATAAGTTGATCTATTTCTCGTTTATAGTAGTAATTCTCTTGATGGTGTATAGTTTTTAATTATTATTTTAGTGTTTATGGTAGTGAGAAGATAATATTGTTATAGTATGTGTAGGTTTGAAGGGTATTTTTATTATTTTTTTTTTATTTGAAAGTGTGAGTTTTTTTTGGTGAATGGTGGGTAAATGAAGTGAGGATGAGTTGATGTTGAGTTTTTTTAAGTGTAGCGGTGTTTAAAGGTTTCCCTCGTAGCAGGTTAGTTTATAGTGTATTTAGTTTTTTGTTTTTACATTTGTAGTGAGTGAATAAAATAATGTAGACTATGTTTAGTGAGTGGATACTAGTCTTCGCTCTTTGTTTCTCTTTTTTCTTTTGTCTCTTTAGGTGTTTTTTTTTTTTTAAGGATTTATTTATGAGGATTTTAGTTAATTAATTTATTTAACGTGATGTACCTGTACGTTGAAGTATTGCAATTTGTCATAATTTGATGTGTTTTAGTTAAATATATATATAATTACTCTCTCATTGACTTTACTACCTCTGTGCTAGTTTGAGGGATTTAAAATGAGGAAATATTTAGTGATTATTGTTTTTTTTTTTGTCAATTTAGTCAGTAAGCAAAATACGGTATGGTTCATGGAGGGACCACAAATGCAGTATGTGTAAAAGTTGTATTGCGATTTATGGAATGATGGATTCGTTCCGCATGGGCAAAAAAGAATTGTTTACGATTTTGGCTAGCCTACTAAGGAGAGTTGACTCCCCTTATCTAATGTATTTAGGGCCTTTGGCTTTGTGGAATCCGACTATGGTTTTTTTTATCGTCGTATAGGTTTTAATCTTTGGGCTTAAAAACTCGTATAACGCTTATAACCCCCCCCCCCCCCCCCCACGGTTCTGGTTGCATTGTTTTTGAAGCATATTAATGTCACTCTTTATGGTCATATCGGATGATGTTGAACTATGTTGTATCAATACCTTTTTATCATTTATGGGTCATGACAGTTTTCTAAGGTCTTGTTGAATGTTGCTAGGCCTGGGGGTGGGTGAGCTTAGTTTGTTCGTGAAGAGTTTTGTGTCAGTTATTTACGTAATTTCTTCGTGCATAAGAAGCATAAAATGTTGATCAATCATTTTCTTTCCAAGCCTGACGTCGACAAAATGTGAACAATGTAAAAGAATTTGTTTAAGGAAGATTTTAAATTCAAGGAAAATATTTTATCAAACGTTGGGGGAGAAAAATGTTGTTTTGGTCTTGTAAACGGTTGGTGAGTAGATTGTCATATTAAATGATTGATCGGATTTGTCGAGACCGAGTTGTTTGACTTGTCTTATTTCTTCGACGATCCCGGTGAAGAGGGAGTTTATTTGGGCTCGTTTGTTGTTGTCATTCAAGGTTAGTGATTTTATTGTGTGGGTTCTGAAAGGTTTAGGCTTGAGATAAGTTGTACAGAATGGTCTAAGGGGATGGTTGACTATGCTGAGGTGATTGGAAACCGGGATGGAAATTGATGTTCTCATTAAGGTTTGGAGATCGAGATACCATGATGGAGTGATGAAATTGCCATTAGTCTACAAAAATAATATCGCAAGGGGAGGAATGTTAGGTTCACACTATTTTTACAAACAAATATTCACACCCACATGTACGATATATACATCAACAACATCTCGTACACCTCCAACATGTACGACTTTGTAATGAGGTGATTTAGTAGGATCAAAAGCCATTCTAAAATTATTATAACACGAGGAGGGGAGATAATCCCAAGGATATATAGGTGGAAGCATCTTAAACACACTCGTCAAAGGATTGTATACAAAATGCTTAGTATAATCACCCGATATATAGTACAGAAGCAAACCATTGCACGACTGTTTAATTAAAGACTTAGTAGATGTCTCTGAGTTGTAAGTAAAGACGGTTGACCTTTTGGCTAATTTTCTAGAATCAAATGACAGGAAATCATACGCAGAGGACGAGACGTCCCATAGGATAAAGAGACCAGAAGGAGGAACAAAAGCAGAGATTTAGGTTCGTCTAAAAATGAAACTAGAAGATGTTATGAGAGATAGACAGTGTTTAGATACGCGTTTGAAAAGATTTAGTGAGATTAATGGTTATAATACTAAGATTTCGATCAAAAGATCATCATTGGACAATACCTTATGTACGGATGAAGGGAGTTTGTTGATAGCCTTTTGGGATGGTCTGCCATCATCATCACCGTTAACTGCCTCTCCAGTAATCGCTTCCATGAAAAGGGTTTGTAAATTAAAACCCTAATCGGTCTTGGCAATGGAGGGTTCGAGGCTGATTTGAGTACCTTCCACTTCTTCACAATGTTCAAATTTTTATTTAGAGGTGTTCACGCGGCGCGGTTCGGTTCAGTTGAAGATTTTTACTATTCACAGCCGGGCGGGTAGTTTATTTTACTATCTGAAACCGAACAGTACTAGGCGGGTAACCTGACATGCGAGAACCCGAAATGAGTGGTTATCCGTAGTTCGGGTGACGGTTAACCATTTTTAAAAATTAATCAAATTGATTTGGACAAATAGAAACATAAATTAAAACGTAACATATCATTGTAGTAAAATTAAATAACGTTGAAGAGATTAGATTCATAGTAAAGTCATTTCGTCGCAATAAAAACATTCAAATTATACTATATAACAAAATAACCAATACTATTTATTTGACGTTTATAAGTTGCAATCATTTTACTTATGTGTAATTCATGGACGTTATTAACAGGGCCGGCCCTGGGGCTGGGCGAGCTGGGCGATCGCCCAGGGCATCAAATAAAACGAGGGCATCAAATTTCCGGTGTTACGTTTATGTACTGAATTTTTTTCCGGCGAGATGTGGTTAACAGGAAAGATGAAGTTATGGTGAAATTTGATTGGCCTAACTAGGAGAGAGAAACCTGTTGTAGTATTTGTCACATTGACTCTTGTCACGTGGGTCATTGAAAAAAAATCCTCATTTTATTTCTTTACTAGATTCAAGGCCCGCCCGTTGGGCGGCGAGTTTTAAGGTATTATTAGAAAAAAACATTGGCATTTTGATACTTGTTGGCTATTGTGTTTTATTGTTTGAACTATTGGCTATAATTTACATAAGTTATGGTTGATATAATGTTCACAAAATAAATGTAATTAGCAAGATATGCTATAAGATTATATTGTGAAACATTTATTTAGCAAAGAAACAATATGATAAAACATAGTTATAGATTGTTATCATATTGTTATGAGATAACGTATAAAATACAAAAACTAATGAAATAGTATTTCCGAAAAAATAGTCATTACAATAGGCTAATGAAAACGAATAAACTCAAAGTTGATGAAGGACTTCTTTAAAAACAACATTGGTTGTGTAATTGCAATAATTGTTATCTTTATCACAACATAACACCTTTAGACCTTTTTTGCTCTTTACTCTTGATAGAGCCACATAGAGTTGTCCATGTCTTTACTCTTAATACAGACACATGCAGTCTGTAGAACAATCTTTCGGTTCAATCTTGACCTGAACCATCCTCTTCATTCTTTTTGCTTGTGCTTCATCCTCATCATAATCATCAAGGTCAATGAATATTCGTTTTCCTGGTCTAGAACCTCCTGCATCACTTTCAATTGACATAGAGCTATGCTCACCATCTCCATGACTTGCATTTCCTTTAGATGCAACGTAACTTGATTTTGGTGTTTAATCTATTTTGAAAGGAATGCTGTCAACATTAGTGAACCTAGATGAATTGGCATTGCTTGGTTCAGAGTTTTGCAGGTCAACTTCGGGATCCTATAAAAGTGTTTCACTTAATAACTAATAATGTGTAAACATATATAAAATAAGCTATTCAATTTATGATAATTAAAGACGTCAATGATAAAGATGTACCTCTTTGATAAAATCCTTCTTGAACATGGTAATCATAGCTTCATCTTGTGATAGCATCTTGACCTGGTACACATGATTAGTATTGTTGATATGGTCATCCGTGTAATGGAACCTAAACAACAACCTTTTCCCCACCAAGACATTCAACTCGTCTGGGAAGTAATCATCATAGTTTTCACCATGTTGTCTGATGAGATGCACACATTGTTTGTCGCTCAACTTGAATACCAAATCATCACAAAGCAACAAAGACGTTGACCCAGTGTCATAGATCACTCGAACAATGACTTTAAATCTAGCATATAAATTAAAATACAAAAAACCTATCATTATACAGTAAAATATTTTGTTAAAAACAATTACAAAAAATAAACGGGAATAATGTGTGTCCACCTCATGCCTACACCAGATTACCCTACAATATTGGTTGGAACTTCTTGATATCTTGGTTTCTAACTGTGGCTTGCACTTGATTTACCCTTGCAATATTAATTTATTTTGCAGTTATTGTAATTGTAAATAATATATATGCATTGCAAAATGATATTGTAAAACACTTAAAATATGAAATTAGTTTTACACTTTACGAATTAACCAAACAGATTACCGCTTGATCTTGCAAGAGTGCATCTAAGCTCCACACCTCATTAGGTCTTTGTTTTGGGTGAGACTTCCAAATACTGATCACATGTGGCAGTATCTTGGCATCATTAAGCATGGGATCGAGGTCACATAACTAAGTCATATTTTGCTCCATTTCTTTAACTGCAAAGAGAGAAAACAACATTAATGTTTCCGATATAACAAAAATAACAATAAAACTCAAACATCCATGACATTGAAAAATTCAAATCTTTACGGGGGTTGTGTATAGATATTTGGAGAAGAGATGAAGATGAACCAAAGTGAGTGTAATTGTGTGAGTCTGCCTGGTATTTATACTCAATGCAGTAGGGTTTGACATTGATTTGAATTAGTTTAAATTTAGTAGATAACTTTGGGATTTTATCATTAAAACTGATTATAAAAAAAGGAATGTTTGAAACATATGTCAAAAAGATTTTCGGTTTTATGTTTGAACATTAATGTTTTTCAAAAAAGAGACTATTAATTTGGGACGGAAAAAATAGATTGTTTTTATTTCAAATGTTTACTATTAAAAACTTAGTAAAACACTAGCAGGTTTGTTTTTCCCCAAACTTTTAGTGTTTTTGTAGGGTTTAAATGGAACAAGCAAGTTTAGCATAGGGGTGAGCATATGTCCAAGACCGGACCGGACCGGCCAAGACCGGAGCCGGACCACGGACCGGACCGAAATGGTACGGTCCGGTCCGGGTCGGTCCGGTCCGGGTCGGTCTTCGGTCCGGTCCGGTCCTACACGGCATTATCATCGGGTTTTTGGTCGGACCGAATTGGTCTAAAATACCGGACCGCGGACCGGACCGATATACCTTCGGTCCGGTCCGGTCGGTCCGGTTCGGTCCGGTCCGGTCGACGATCCGGTATGCTCACCCCTAGTTTAGCATACATAAACGTTATCAATTTTTATTGCCACTATATATATTCCAAGTATTTGATGAAAATTTTTTTACAGTTTCAAAACAAAACAAAAAACTATAATCTGGTTTTTAAAATCATTTCATCCAGTTGAATCTATGAGAAGATCGGTTCGAAATGTCGTTCATTTTCACGAGTTTGACAAATATTTTCGGCGTAAATTCAATTTTGTTTTAAGAGTTGATTTCAAATTTTGTGCTTATGGTTACACATGGCGCACATTTTGTCTTTTTTACAAAATAAGTACAACGACAGTCTCTATGGTTGATAAATCTTGCATATTTTGTTCGTTTGAGGCACGATTATTGTACATTTTTATGTCAAAATGACGAAAAATGCAAGACTTGCCAACCATAAGAGCTAAGAGCTGCAGTTGTACTTATTTTCTAAAAAGGGTGAAAGGTGTGATTGAGGGTAAACAAAATAGATGAAATTTAAAATCAACTCTTATTCTAAAGTATGAATAATACAAGATATATAGTTTATTTGTTTAGTATATAGTTTTCAGTAGGGGCATATTTTGATCGTTTCGCCCAGGGCATCATATAACTCAGGACCGGCCCTGGTTATTAAATGATCACATTAAGTAAGTAAATATGTGATATACGTTAAAAATAGTGCAATAATATAGTTAATGCTTGTATATTTTATGAATAACCCTAAATTTATATTATACGCGGTTCGGTTTGGGTAACCGCGGATAACTAAAAATAAAATCCGAAACCAAACCGTGATAAGCGGGTTTTTTTGGTTTCGGGTTTTTTCATTTTCGATTTTTTTCGGTTATCATTTTTTTAGGCTTCGGATTGAGCGGATCAGCTCGGTTAGTCGATTTCTCGAATTTTTTGAGCACCCCTACTACATATAATTAGGTCGGTAATCAAGTCTTGTCCGGATTGATCTGTTCAGGTTCGTGGGTTGGCTGGTTATTATAACTTTAATCCAAACAAGACCCATTTATTAACTTTGTTAAGAAACTCAACCTTAACATGGACCTGCATAACTGTAACACCCTCAAATTCAGATACCAGCGGAAGGTAACCGGGAGTGCTACTTCATAGCATTAAGTACAAGTTACATAAAACGCCCTCTAAATGAGACGTTTTGAAAAGTTACACATTCGATATTTTTAAACATCATAGTTTACAAAAAGAGGTACCAAAAGTTTTAACAAAACACAATGTTCTCAAAATAAAGTTTTATCGAATGTGATAATATGCATAGTCTTCAAAATATATATATTTGTGCGACTTCCTTGCAAGACAACACCTAAAAGACATGAGATAAACATGCGAAAAATGTCAACAAATAATGTTGAGTGAATTCATAGGTTTTATAATAAAACAGTGGACCACAAGATTTCAAGTAATAGTTGACTAATGAAACACATTCAAGAGTCGAAAGCATGTTTGACTTATTGTAACCCAAAAAGTCGCAAAACATTTATTATTGCACTAAGCTCATGACACCGAACCTTAACAGTATACAAACCCCAGTCAGGTTTGTGCCCCATCAAAAAGTAAGGTGTTCTGCCCAACACCCATGTATTATCTCAAATGTTAAATGTGTCTGTTTGACGTGGCACTAGTTGTTACATACACGGACGGGGATTGTCAGTCCCAATAGATCTATTCACAACACTCACGTTTACTTTACTAGCAATTAGGGGTGAGCAGAAGAAACCGAAACCGAACCGAAAACCAAAAAAACCGAACCGAAAAACCGACCGAAACTAGAAATCGATGGTTCGGTTTTTAATTTTTCAAAAACCAAAAAATTTCGGTTCGGTTTCGGTTTTTGTCCAAAAACCGAACCGTAAAAACCGAACCGAACCGAACCAAATCAGTTTTATAATAATATATAATTAATATAATATAAATAAATAAATAATAAATCAAAATTTTAAATTCATATTTTTTTGGATGAAATTATATTATATATATTATATATATTATCTTAATGTTTATATATATATATATATATATATATATGTGTGTGTGTGTGTTTGTCGTGTACGTGTGTTTACTTGACAATATATCGTTACATATATGACAATGATCATACTATGTGTATTTTCACATGAATGTGTGTGTCTCTTATTTGTATGTGTATAAATGTAAAAATTTGTGTAAACATTATTAGGCTCATAGTGACAAAAAAAAATTAGAAAAATATTCAATTTTTTACGTAAAACAAGTTTATTAATATAAATTTTCCACAACCAAATATAAATGATTTGAAACCGAAAAAACTAAAAAACCGAACCGCAAAAACCAAGAAACCGAAAAAAACCGAACCGCCAAAAACCCAGCGGTTTCGGTTTATGCTTTTATAAAAACCGAATATTTCGGTTCGGTTTCGGTTTTAGCCAAAAACCGACCCAAACCGAACCGTGCACACCCCTACTAGCAATTAACGGCTCATGATATAGGGGACTTAAATGGAAATAGTGGTACTTAGGCAATAATATTTTAGGCATAGCATACAGTTTTAGTACTTGCGTCCAAACATAAAAATAGCATGTATCTCCCCCGTAAAGTTTGTAAAACCATTAATAAGAAAAGGGGCTATGAACGCGCCTTTAGCGATAGGATAAAGTCAATGGAGTAAACGTCGGGAAATGTCGAGAAGTCCTAAATGAAGTGCTGCGTTTTAGCATATAAAATATTACGGAACAAAAATAATAGTAAGTTTTTATAACATCTTTTATAAAATAGTTGGCATTGTACTCTAGTGTATTAGTTTTTTTTTTTTAAATATTTTTATAACATAACTTGGGCCCAAAATTATATATACCCAACTTAATACTTAAGCCCACGGTCAAGCATTTCATTTAATTAATATTAGCCCAATAATATACACCCATTTTAGTGTCTAAAAGCCCAATTATACAAGAGCTGCCAAAAAATTTCGGTTCTATCTAACTTCACAAACCCGTATTTCACAATCCGTAAATGGTCTTCATTTGGTTTTTACGCCTACGGAAAGGTAATTGAGTCTATTCTACAAATTAGTGGTCCCCAACAATTTAAAATTTTCTTAACACCTATGAAATTACCAATTTACCCTTGGTTACCAAAACTGAATTTTTCTAGATTTTTACCGCCTCACTAAATCGAATATATTTCCTAAACCGTACATCCATTGAGGCCGATTCATGCGCCAAAATTTAAGTTGAACAGTTATCTACAACTTTTAGTTTTACAAAAATGGGGGTTTCTGTACAAAAATTTGGAGATATAATCAAAGGAAATTTTTGGTGCATTTTCCAACTACTTTTACCGTTTCTTTCATAAAACGTTCATCGGTTATCGTTACACTTCGATTCATGCCGCCAAACGAAGCTAAGACAATTATCTAGGTCCTTATCATTTTTTCCAAAACCTCACAGGTTATTAACAATTTGAAAAACCCTTCACAACCTACTGGTTTAAATCAGTCTCAAAATTAGTGTTGCATGCCCAATCAAAACAAGTTTCTAACCCAATATTCTTGTATACAATGTCATATCTTTTACCAATGCATAACAAAGAACATAAAAATCTCTCATTTACAAAAAATACATCAAAGAAAAATAATTTTACTTGAAGAAATTATAGAGAAGCAAAGATCTTATAAGAAAGAATAAAATGATGATGAAAGACTACAACAATCAACACTCTTGCTCTACAAATTCGACCCAAATCAAATCAACCCAACAAAATACTTGTAAAGCCTCCTCTTTAATCCATAACCAGTCTATCAATAATCCCTTTCCTGATAACCCGCTCTTGACATTTTCTGCACTTGGGAGGGCACTGACCATTGTGATGCAAATTACATCGGTTGCACAGCGGTAGGTTCCCTTGATAACCCCTTCCCTCGGCTGGGGCAGCAACATAGGCTTTGGCAGCTTCATGTCTTCAGTTTTGCTGCTGGTGGTGGGTGTTGTTACAGTTGTTGTTGTTGTTTCTTTGCTGGTCTTCCCACCTTCTCTTGTTGCTTTCGGTGACTCTTGTTGCTTTAGCTCGAACCGATTGATCAACTAACTCACGAGCCATACAGATGGCCTCGTGAACATTGGCAGGCTTGGAAGAGGTTACATTTCCTTGGATTCTCTCAGAAAGTCCCCAGACATAGCGCTCAATCTTTTTGTAAACTTTGATGTTCAAATATATTGAATGCGTAACTTTTCAAAACGTCTCACTTATAGGTCGTTTTTTGTAACTTGTACTTTGTGCTATAAAGTAGCACCCTCCGTTACCTTTCGCTGCAACCCGATTTTGGGGGTGTTACAATAACACATGTAACCCGTTTGTCAAGTTTAATTAAATAGGTCAACCAGTGAATAAGGTTGGTGGTTTGTCAATTTAACTAATTTAAATGCAAAAATAATTTAAGAATCTAGAAAATGATAAACATAACATAAAAATAACTATACGACAATTTCAATAGTATCTAAGTTATAACTGTAATTCACTCATTTAAGTAAATAACAAAATACATTTACTCCAAATCCAACATAAAGTTATATATTTTATTTTTAGAGGCCTACATACACTTAAACGGGTTTACGGGTTGACATGTTTAATACTTACTCAATCCAACACGAACCGTTTACTAAACGCGTTAGACGGGTTGACTTGTTTTTTTTATCCAAGCCTATTTAATTTTTCGTCGAGTTCGTGTCATTTATTGTGTCGTGTAGAGAATTGCTACCCCTACATATAATTCACAAATTTTTTATTTTTTTAATCCTTAAAAACTTAAAAATGAGTAATGTTTAATCTTCAAAATACCCCTTTAAAATTTCAGTTTCAATCTTCTATTTACTTTCTCACATAAAAATATTTATAAAGCAAGTTTTTGAAATTTAAAAATAGTTTTTATTTCTAAAATTAATGTTATCTTTAAAATTACCTAATCTCTAAATATGTTTTTTCTCTTTTACAAATTCATGCCAATCATGTTTTCAATCCCGATTCATATTTCAATCTCAATTTGTCAAAGCGGAACTGGTATTATGTTGTTGTCATCTCGGAATGATGATGAAGAGTTGGCAACATCAATTGTTAGGCGTTACACGAAACACTTAAACATAATATCTCAACTATAACTATTTGCTGCTATAAAACTTCGTCGCTATGCACGGGTACACGTCTAATAAATAAAAGTGTATATAAAATAATAAAAAGAGATTTTAGTAAATAAAAATAATATCATATTAGTAAAAAGTGTATATGCTAAATTTATCTAAAATATTGTACATTTTTTAAATATACATTTGTGATGAAATGGAGAAAGTAAATATTGTTATTGTTGATAGCGTATAAGAGTTTCGGCCCAAATGGCTAAAGCCCACACGCTCATAACATAGCTGACAAGGCCTACGAAGGTTACGAAACTTGAAAGACTCCGCATGGGCATGTCCAGGCCCAACAATTAAGCAGGGACGCAAAGACTTTAGCCTGAAAGGATATATTCAGGGAAAGGCTAGACTGTGATCTTATCCCCAAATTCGTTGTAACAAATAACACATGTCATAACCTCATTGGTGTAAGGGTAGTGTTGTCATTATCATGTTTGTGCGTGCAATCGTACATAAAACATTTCACGTATCCAGTAATACTAAGGATGACACGCCGCGTATCATTCTGGTCTCCTTCATTAGATGCCCACCACCAGTGACGGATCTAGGAATTCGCCAAAGGATATACACGATTTTTAGTAGAGCTATAAAAAAATCGAGTTTTTGGGTCAAGTTTTTTTGGGTCGCGTTTTTTATGATTTAAATTAGGTGCGGTATTTTTGTTTTTTGGATCCGAGTTAAGAAAGTTGATTTAATTTGTTAAGTTTAGGTTATTTAAGACAAAATTGGTTAGTTCAATTCGAGTATTCTAACTAAAGTTGATTTGGTTTTGGTGTTAACCGAATAAGTTTTTGGTATTAATCGAATAAGATCTAAAGCTATCTAAAATCTTGTAGTCACGTATAATGTTTCATTTCCAAGATTTAATCACTAAAATCAACTCTTATAATTATATATAAGAATCCTAATGTTTAGATAATAAAATAACAAAGTAAACATAACCCAATGCAAAATATATTGAAACTAAGCAAATAAGCATAATATTAAAACTTACAAGTATGTGAGATGTGTTAGGCCCATGTGGTAAACTTAGTATCCAAAGATTATATTTCACAATTGGGCCACAGGTCTAATATGAAATCCATTTGACGTTTAACCTATCTAAATGACAGGATAGTTGTTGCCTCCTTCTTCAACACTGCAACACTACCATAACCAAATAATAAATTACAGTGCTTTTATTTTTTTTCTTTTTTCTTTTAAACAATGGTGAGTTTGATTTGAGTATGCACTTAAAAAATTCTTATATTTTAGAGGGTGTGCACTTATACAATTTCAAGGTATTTCACAGTTACTTTGAAGAACAACAAATTTTTTTACACTAGTGAAAATCAAAACAGGGTATGCACATGCATATCCTGTGCTCAACATAGATACGGCCCTGCCCACCACGTTGACTATTATAGACCATTTATGAGTGACATAAAACCCTAAATGCATCCTTATAAATATCGGTTCATCTCATAGCAATGAACCAATCTAAGCGAGCATTATCAAGTGAAACTAGTCCATCTTCAAACACACAAAACACACATTATCTTAATCGTATTTGAGTGTTACCCCGACTCTAGATCTTTGGTCTTATCTTAGAACTGAACGTGAAAAATAGAATATACGATTACCATCATCATCCAACCCTAATCACGTTTTACAAACCATACGTAAACAATTGTTGTTTTATATTGTAAAATAAATAGTATTCATTTTAAATTACAACCAATAATCTTTAAATAGGTGAATATGATATATCATTAGTGTAAAATGTATGGCTAAATGTTATGGTGGCCAAACACACCAGCAATTTCAAACTAGTTTTTTTTTTGGATTTTGTGTTTCACATTAAACTTTTGTATTAATAAAAAACTAAAAAGGATATTAGAAAATTTTAATAAAAATACTTTTACACACTTTATGCTAAATTTTTCATAAATAAATGAAAAAAGAGTACAAGATACCCAACCCTTGCTCACACTTCTTCTTTCTTCTTATTTTCTTTGATTCTTCTTTTGCGAAAAACATAGAGATGGTTTTGTGCAAAAAGAATATGTATGAGAAATGAAGTTGGATCTAAGAGCCTGATTTTGTCACGTGGCAAGTTTGAGTTTTTTTATTTGTCAATAAAAGTCAAAACTGAGAAGATTTTCGTCGAAACTGAAATTTTTTTTTATTAAAATACACAAATATTTGCATGGAAGCACGCCTTTGAGAGTTTTTTTTACTTTTGGACTTAAATGTAAAATACGTTACATTCTAATTGATAAATAAAATTTACAATTAACCTTAAACTTTAAAAAGTATCTTATCTTAAATTCAACTTTTTGAACTTGGTTTATTTTACGTTGCTTCATATTTAAATCTACTAGTTTCTTCATTATTCGTAACAGTTCTTTACTTGGGGGGTATAAGATCTCAATTTCCATAAATTTTAGTAAACTTATCAACTGTGACAACCGTCAAAAAATTCAAGTTATCAACCGTTAGTGTTGCATAACGTTCTTGTCATATTTTATTTGCATTGAATGCATCCATATATTATTTGGATCATTTTGTACATAACTTTCTATTTTTAGGAACCCTAGTATAGAAATGTGCCTTTTACTTACGATCTTAATAGAATGTTGTTAGGTCAACGATATGCTCAAATGTAATTAAAACAATGCCAATAATCATAAATAAACATAAGTCATTCACTTTTATGAACTTGGGTCACTTCGCTCCTTATAATTTTCAAATCGTCCATTAAACCCGATATTGCGTTAACTTTTACGTTTAGGCACTTACAATTTAATAACGGACTTAAAACACTTCAAGACTACTTAAGTATATAAATTCACTATTAATATACCTCATACTAAACACTTTATACATTTTTACATTTACACTTACATATTTTACACATTTACATTTAAACCATATACATTACACCATTACACTTACAAAATATTATACAAATGATTACCAAATTGATACATACAAAATAAAAACCAAAAATATAAATTTTCCCTCCCCCTAGGGACCCCAAAACCAAAACCCCCATGACCACCTCACCTTCCACCAATTAAAACTTTTGCTTTCTAATCTTATCAATGTCATTTTACTTCCCCATACCACCCTTACACTCAATCATTTTCCATACACTTTTTCATACACACTCATCCATTTTCTCTCTCAAAAATCACAGAAAAATCTCTCCTCCTCCCTTATAAATTTCAGCCACCACAAGGCCACCATCAACCACCACTCAAAAATCTTGTTTAACACAAGAATAACACTTAAAAATGCTTATTTCATCATCCTTAACAAGCCTCTTGGTTGTTTTTCCCTCAAGACATCTCTATTTTGTGGTTTAAGGGCTGATTTTTATTGATTAATTAAGGGATAAGTGAAGATGTTATAGATCATTTAAGGGTTGCATGGTTGTGGTGAAAGAAGGGTATTTTAGTGCTTGGTTGGTTTGAAGTATTGAGTTTTAATTCTTGATTTTTCCTTTCTTTACTACCATTTCGTGAGGATAGAGAGGGTTATTGGATTTATTGAAATGTTATTTCAAGTATTGTTTGGGTAAATTAGGGTTAGAGCAAGTGTGGGTTCCATTGTTGTAGCCATCTTCGTTTTCCTTTCTTTGTATGATCCTTGTACTCACTTGATTCTCCATTTTACTTTCCTTGAAAAATCTTTATATTTTCGTGTACTTCTGTATTTTAGGTGTATTTTTACACCTTAATGAATATTGGTATAAATTATGGCATTGTACTTCATATTTTAGAGCTACAAAACTTGATATTGATGGACTTGCAACACTAATTTCGGGACTGTTTTAGATCAGTAGGATGAGGAGGTATTTTTGAAATGTTAATGACCTGTGAGGTTTTAGGAAAAATTATAGGGACCTAGGTATATGTCTTAACTTCGTTTGGCCGCTTGAATCGAAGCGTAACTATGGCCGATGAACTTTTTATGGAATAAACGGTGAAAGTGATCGGAAAATGCACACAGATTTTCATTTGGTTATAGAATTTTGTATAGAAACTTATAGGGACCTAGGTATATGTCGTAACTTTGTTTGGCCGCTTGAATCGAAGCGTAACTATGCCCGATGAATTTTTTATGAAATAAACAGTGAAAGTGGTCGGAAAACGCACACATATTTTCATTTGGTTATAACCCCCATTTTTGTAAAACTAAAACTTATAGATATCAAGCTAACTTAAATTTTGGCTCTTGATTCGGCCTCAACAGACGTACGGTTTGGGAGATATGTTCGATTTAGTGAAGTGGTAAAAATATGGGAAAATCCGCTTTAGTAACTAAGGGTAAAATGGTAATTTTACATGTGTTATGAAAACTTTAAAATTTTGGAGCCCTCTAATCTGTAAAATAGATTCAAATACCATTTCGTAAGCGTAAACACGGAACCAAGACCCTTTACGGATAAGGAGTTATAAGCCCGAGAAGTTAGATAAAATCAGAATTTTGGAACAGCCCACTTGTTTTGGACTTATAAAAATTACTATGGACACTTGTAAATAGGCTCATGCATGATAATATAAATACTTGATTGTGGGCTTAAGTATTAAGTTGGGTATATATAATTTTGGGCCCAAGTTATGTTATAAAAACATTTTTAGAAAAAAAAACCAATGAGTACAATGCCGATTATTTTATAAAAGATGTTATAAAAACTTACTATTATTTTTGTTGCGTAATATTTTATATGCTAAAACGCGGAACTTCATTTAGGTTGCAGACTTCTTGACATTTCCTGACGTTTAATCCATTGACTTTATCATATCGCTAAAGGTGCGTTCATAGCCCCTTTTCTTATTAATTGTTGAGTAAATTTCAAAAATCGTCCTTGTGGTTTTGCCAAATTGCTCGTTTTGGTCCACGTGGTATTGAAATTGCAAAAATCGTCCGTGTGGGAAACCTTGGGTTCCACTTTTAGTCCTTTGTCGAAGTAAAATAACCAAAATACCCTTATCTTCCTTTGTCGAACAGAGGGGTATTTTAGTTATTTCACTTCGATAAAGGACTAAAAGTGGAACCCAAGGTTTCCCACACGGACGATTTTTGCAATTTCGATACCAAGCGGACCAAACGTGCAATTTGGCCAAACCACAAGGACGATTTTTGCAATTCTCTCTTAATTGTTTTACAAACTCCATGGGGAGATACATGCTATTTTTACGTTTTAACGCAAGTACTAAAACCGTATGCTATGCCTAAAATATTATTACCTAAATACCACTACTGCCATTTAAGTCCCCTATATCATGAGCCGTTAATTGCTATAAAAGTAAACGTGAGTGTTGTGAATAGATCTATTGGGACTGACAATCCCCGTCCGGGTATGTAACAGCTAGTGCCACGTCAAACGGACGCATTTAACATTTGAGATAATACTTAGGTGTTAGGCAGAACACCCTACTTTTTGATGAGGCACAAACCTGATTGGGGTTTGCATACTGTTAAGGTTTGGTGTCCTGAGTTTAGTGCAATAATAAATGTTTTACGACTTTTTGAGTTACATTAAGTCAAACATGCTTTCGATTTTTGAATGTGTTTCATTAGTCAACTATGACTTGAAATCTTGTGGTCCACTGTTTTAATTATAAAACCTGTGAATTCACTCAACATTATTTGTTGACATTTTTTACATGTTTATCTCAGGTCTTTTAGGTGTTGTCTTGTAAGGAAGTCGCACGGATATATATTTTGAAGGCTCTGCATATTATTACATTCAATAAAACTTTATTTTGAGAACATTGTGTTTTGTTAAAACTTTTGGGACCTCTTTTTGTAAACTCGGATGTTTAAAAATATCGAATTTGTAACTTTTTAAAACAGTCACATTTACGAGGCTTTTATTTTTGTAACTTGTACTTTGTGTTATGAAGTAGCACCCGCGGTTAGCTTCATCTGCTATTTAAATTTGGGAGTGTTACAGATTGGTATCAGAGCTGCTGGTTATAGAGAACTAGGTTGCATTTAAAACCTAGACTATAACTATTTTTCATATTAAGAGCCCCGCATGGTTTTACCCGATATCTGTGCGTGTATACTTCTTGACTACCTATGTTGTTATATTTATATCATTACTATTAGTATTATATAAAGACTATTTGTATGAACAATTGATTTACTTTTCAATTATTTATGTTTATTTTCTAGAGCATCACTATATTTTTATATACGGTTTATTTATATAAATACTAAAACTCTTCTAAGACATTGTAGGACAAAATGTCTCTAATACCTTTCCTCAATGACCTTGTAGTTACACAATGTCCTCATACACATTTCCTCAAACATCGTGAAGATACATATCCCAACAACTTTTATAGTTTATTTTTTTTTTTCAGGACTTTACTTAGATTGCTCTTTATTTGAGATTATCAAAACTCGACATAGTTTGTCAATCCCATTGGTTATTTTACTATTCGACTCTGAGTTTGAACACTCGCCTTGTATATTTTTTTAAACGCATACGTTGCCTACTCTTAGGGTACGTAAGCCCACTAAGCAAGAGATATGCCCCGACCTAATTAGGAATACCGAATAATTAACTTGATCAGACCTACTTTAATGTGACGCTATAGAGCACCTACTTTTTTGAACCATACAGATGCTCAATAACGTCTTATTTCTTTTTCTCTTTCTCTTTGTGATTTGGAGAAATTAGCAGCCAAGAAGACCATTTCTAAAGTTTAGCCAGCTATCCAAAGACTTATAGCCAAACGTATGCTGACATGCTCTTTTTTAAAATATTTGTGATTTCGCCTAGAACGAAACAAATTCGAGATGCTGATACCGAATCACGCGTAAAGACCCTATGAGATAAACCAACACAAATAAAGGTCATGTATCCGACTAGAAATAACATTGAAACGACACAACTCAGCATACCCACCACTCTCCGAAGAGAGAATCATCGATCATATAGATAATGGGGGGGGGGGGTGATGACCTTTATTTAAATAAACAATTCTTTGAAACTCTCAATTTATTGTTCGCTTTTTTGAGGTACGAATACATCCACCCCTTCAATAATTAATTGATATTGATACAATCTAAAACATCACATATCCCACTTTTAACATCCTTACTATACTTTTCCTAAAAATTGTGCTTGTTTTAGACATTTGGTATTAACTCTCTTTAATAATTAATTGTTTGTACAATTAGTTCACATATCTCGTTTAGCATTCTTGACATACTGTTCCTTTGAGATATGTCTTTTTCAATTATTGGTATTAATAATCCCTCGGTTGCATCAATTAAATTTACGAATGACTCTCTATAGTATTCCGGTTCATAATCTGATAAAACAAATGACTCTTCTACGTTAATTTGTTGATCAAAATTTCTATTAGTGTTTCATTTCTTCTTTTTTTACTGTTATTATTTTTTGATATTCTTGATACCTACTTCTATCTACTATATGAACAATTGGTTCTTTCATACAAATGATCCTCTATACTTCTTTGATTCATAATTTGTTTATGCGGATCATTCTCTATATTTATTCTTTTGATCATTATTACATTTGTACATATTCTTTTATGTGCTCTCTAATCATGACAATTCTAATTTTTACGTGCTCAAATATCTTTATATTTCCTCTATATCTTTCATTGATTTTCCTTGTGATTGTTATACTATCTCCTTTTCATGAGTCTCTTATTCTTTCTTTGCATTGATTATTGGTAATCTGTTTTCTATGTTTCATAAAAACAATCAATCTTCCTTTTTAGTGATTCTTAATCCTGAAAATATCAAACATGTCATAACCTATATATATATTGGAAATTATAATTGGGGCATTTTTCACTTCCTTTGACAAAATGATTTCAATGGAAAAGCAATTAAAGTTTTTTGAATAAATTGTTTACAAAAGGAAAATCACTCAATCAAAACCCATTTATATGTTTGCCCTAAGACCTAACATTCAATGGTAGACAAACTTTTCAACTCCAATGTTCCTTAAAAATGCACAATCTGAAAAACCTTTTTTTGTATGTAGACCCCATATGACAATCTGATCCTACAAACAGTCTCGTTCCCCCTGATTAGGAAGAACCCTGACTCTTGAAAAAGAGGAGTTAATCAAAAGTTGAAAAAAACTTCGTTGAGACCTTATGATTACACAAAGCTAAATAGGCTTTTATAAATTTTCAAGCCACGTCACAGGAAATATCATACCATGGCTACATGCAAATGAAGTAAGAAGAAAAGTAGAAAAACTTTTGTGAAATCTAAACCAAAAATTTCAAAAACAAATCGGTTCCGTATCTGTTTCAAAATCAATAAGTAATTAGAACAAGCAGACAAAGTAATACCAATAACATTAAATCACATTAGAGAACTTGTTGATCAGCTTAGAAAAGCATCTCATAACATTTTCGTGCAAACACAACTTCTTATGATATGGAAGTGCTAATAAAAACAAGTTTAATGCCTCTTTCCATAAAGCCACAGAATGCTGTTTTACATTGTTCATGAACTTAAGCAATAAATTCCTGCAGATTTAGTAAGTAGAATCCCTTGAAAATGAAATTGACGAACTTGAATTTTGATAAAGCAAAATTTTTTCAAACATGTATGAATATACTATTTGCAAGAATTGTAAGTTTAATTAATGTTATGTGTTTCTTATTTGCATCATTATCCTATTTAGCTGCTCACAATGAATTGCAATGCTTAAATCTTCATAAAGTGAAAGAAGTGATATCTTTGCACAAAAAACTTCGAAACAAACTGAATTGATTAGTATGAATTTATACTGACTTTTATTACGAAGTTTTTGCTAAATTAGAAAAACACTTGATTTCTCTTGAATCTGCTTTAACAAAATTCAAGAACAAATGAAAAAATACACGGTTTGCAAAGAAAAAAGTGTCAATGTATTTCTAAGAAGAACGTGAATAATATTTCAAAAATACAAATTTGAAAGCTCAATTGCAGACAAAGAACATTGCTATAAAATGCTTAAAAAACTCATTGAGAAATGCAAGGAAAGTCTGTGGAAACTAAGTTTGATAAACCATCTGTTGTTCAAAAACTAAATGCTCAAAGGATTCTAAAACCATCAGTTTTAGGCAAACCGACTCCTTTTTTAGACTCTCTTGATAGAACAATTTCAAAAACACATCGGTTTCCCAACACTAATGTGTCCAAAAGGTTTTATCAACACCATTCACATCCAAATTTTGCCTCAAACACAAGGCAAACTGAAAGGAAACTCAAATGGGATTAAACAGGCATGTATCGAAATTGACACTAGACAACACAAACTAGAGCACCTCAGTTGCCTCAAACTTCTAGGAATATTAATCATCGCGTATCTACCTCTACAGGAGTAATTCACAACACTAATGTAGGCAGACCACAGCTTAGGAGCACTCAAATGAAAGATAAGGTCGTGCCAAATAATAGTCAAGTGAAGGATAAGAAGACTGAAATAGAAGACCACCCTAGGATTTCTAGTATTTCTAATAAAACAAAGTCTGTAACTGCGTGTAATGATAGTTTAAAATCTAGAACTTCGAATGTTAATGTTGTTTGTGCTACTTGTGAAAATGCATGTTTAATTCGAATCATGATGCTTGTGAATCTAAATTCTTTTTCTAATGACTTAAATATAAAGTAAAAAAAATATTAAAAAAATAAAAAAAAAATAATCAAAAAAAAAATTGCTAAACTAAGAGCCAAAAGCATGCCTGTTAGTACTAGACAACCCAAAAGTCAAGTGAAGAAATTTGTTGCAACACCCCCTAAGAAAACAGTTGCATTAGAATCCACTATCCAGAAATCCAAGAGCTTACTATAGGATGTTGTATGAGAAAACTATAAGGCATGGAACTGTGGATAGATCAAACAATGACCCATCATGGATAATAAATGGGTTCCAAAAGACAAAATCAAAGTGTGGTGCCTAAAACAAGAATGACAATGTGAAAAAGGAGATTAGCTTTTCCATAAATAATGTATCTATGATAAACTAATGTTCTTGAAACTCACAAATTATTAGTTGGTATTAGTATTTTGAATATTTGGAAAGAGTGTCTATTCTTTAGGATCCAATTTGTTCAAATATTCCATCGTCCTCTAATTCTCTTGCAGATTGTTCAACTCATCCTATTCATTGTTGACTCTGGATGCACAAAGCACATGACAGACAATCTAACGTTGCTGTGCAATTTTGTTGAAAATATCTGGGTACCGTTCGTTTTACCAATGATCAATTTGCTCTAATTCTTAGTTATGGAGATCTGGTTTAAGGAAATATAATGATCAACAGGGTTTATTACGTCTAAGGCCTCAATCATAATCTCTTCTCGGTTGGTCAATTTTGTGATGCGGATTTGGAGGTTACTTTTCGGAAATCTATGTGTTTCGTTAAAGATCTTCAGGGAAACAATTTACTCACCAGTAACCGTGGATCTAATCTCTATAAAATTTCCCTTCAAGAAACGACTTCATAAACTCTAATCTGTCTCATGGATAAAGCCTCACCAACTCAAGCATGGTTATGGCATCGAAGACTTTCTCATCTTAACTTTGACTACATCAACTTGCTTTTAAAGAAGAATGTCGTGATTGGTTTATCAAAACTGAAATATGTCAAGGATCAACTATGTTCTTCTTATAAAGTGAGTAAAGTAAAAATATGTTCATTCAAGACAAAGGTTGTTCCAAGTTTGAAAGGACGGCTAAATTTGCTTCATATGGACTTATGTGGTCCAATGTGGGTTGCTAGCATAAATGGGAAGAAATATATTCTGGTAATTATAAACGACTACTCCAGATATACTTGGACTCTATTTCTAAGATCCAAGGATAAAACACCAGAAGTCCTAAAAGATTTCCTCACAATGATTCAACGAAATCTTCAAGCCCTAGTAATTTATGTTCGAACCGATAGAGGCACTGAGTTCTTAAATAAGACACTCAATGCATTCCTTAAAGAAGAAGGAATTGAGCATCAAACTTCCACTCCTCGAACACCTAAACAGAACAGCGCTGTCGAAAGATAAAACCGTACTCTGGTTGAGGCTACTCGAACGATGCTCTCAGCTTCTAAACTTCCTTTGTTCTTTTGGGCTGAAGCAATTACAACCGCATGCTATACTCAAAACAGATCTATCATCATCCCGACACATTAGAAAATGACATATCACATCATCAATGACAGGAAACCTTCAATTAAACACCTTCACATTTTTTGTTGCACTTGTTACCTAACCAGATATGGTGAAAATCTGGATAAGATAAAAGAAAAAGGGGATCCATGCATTCTGGTGGGATACTCCACTCAGTCTAAGGGATATCATGTTTACAACAAGAGAACCCGATTGACAGTTGAATCCATACATCTTATATTTGATGAAATCAAAGAGATGTCTAAGACGTCTGTTGATAATAACATTTCAAGCCTCGTTCCCCAACGACAAAAGGCGTTAAATTATGACAACTCTGGCCTCGTCCCCTAACTAAAAAATGTTTCTCCTTCAGTAGATACAACATCCCCGTCACAACAAGAGTTGAATCTTCTTTTTGGTCCTTTGTACGATGAATTTTTCACTGCAGGTACTTCAAGTGTCAACAATTCTTCTTCTCCTACCGATAATTCTAATCAACAAGACACACCGCCTACAACGAATATTCAATCTTCAACAGAACCAACAACTCCAACAAATGTTAATGTTGAGGAAAAAAACGATAATCAAGCAGAAGATGCACAGTTCCAACAAGATAAATTTATCAATCCTTTATGTACACCGGTACGAGAAATTATTGAGTCTTCCTTACGTAATATTGATAATTCAAAGATGCATACCTTCTATCAACCACACAATTCCGAATACCGATGGACAAAAGATCACCTGCTAGAACAAGTTTGTGGAAATCCATCCAAGGCAGTGCAAACAAGACGGCAACTTGCAACAGATCCTGAAATGTGTATGTTCGCACTCACCGTGAGTACTGCTGAACCGAAAAACATTAAGGAGGAAATGACTGATTCTGCATGGATAGAGGCAATGCAGGAAGAGCTTCATTAGTTCGATAGACTACAAGTCTAGGAACTCGTTGACAAACCCTTTGGCAAGACTGTAATCAAGCTAAAGTTGTTATGGAAGAACAAAAAGGATGAAGATCAAACTATAATTCGCAATAAGGCACGACTTGTAGCTAAGGGATATGCTTAGGAAGAGGGTATTGATTTCAAGGAATCATTTGCTCTAGTTGCTCGCTTGGAAGCTGTTTGGATTTTCATCGCATATGCTACACACAAGTCTTTTCCAATCTACCAGATGGATGTTAAAATGACATAACTTATGGACCACTAAAGGAGGAGGTTTATGTTGCACAACCAGATGGGTTCGTTGATCCTGATCATCCAAAAAAGTTTTACCGTCTAAGGAAAGCTCTATATGGATTGAAGCAAGCTCTGAGAGCCTGGTATGATGAACTCTCAAATTTCCTAATGTCCAAAGGTTTTACTAAAGGTACCATTGACCCTACTCTATTTACGATAAGATACGAGGAGGACATTCACTTGTGCAAATTTACGTCGATATTATTTTTGGGTCTACAAACCTAAAATTTTCTAAAAGATTTGAAAATTGATGCACAGTAGATTTGAGATGTCAAATGGTGAAAATAAATTCTTTTTAGGACTTAAGATCCATCAGTCCCCTAATGTATCTTATCAATAGGCCAAGTACGCTTTAGAGTTCTAAAAACAGGACGGAAACATGTGATATTGTTGGGTACACCAATGGCTACCAACCTAAACTGGATGCAGACTGAGTGGAAAACTCGTAGGACCAAACTGACATACAAAGACAAAATTGGGTCACTCATGCATCTGACATCTAGTAGACCAGACATAGTGCAAGCAGTATTTTATTGTGCACGTTATCAAGCAAGACCGACTGAAAAATACCTCAAAGAGGTTAAAAGGATCTTTTTTTTATACTAAGGGTAACCATTAACATGGACTCTGGTATCCGAAGGATTCTGGCTTTAAACTAACAACTTTTTTAGATGCCAACCATGCTGGATGTCTTGAACGCAAAGAGCACTTCTGTGAGGAAAACAATTGAGTTCCTAGGTGATAAAATATCAGACTTGCTGTCAAAGAAGTAGGCCTGTAACTGCAATGTCATACCGCAAGTCCAAGTACTTAGCGTTATTTAACAATTTGTACTCAAGTAATGTGGATGAGAACACAGTTTAAGGATAATGGTTCAACTACAACAAAATACTATTGTATTGTGACTCTCAGTCAACCATAGCAATCTCATGCATCCTCGTGCAGCACTCCCGTACCAAGTACATCCATATTCGATATCATTTCATCAAGGAACATGTTGAAAATGGTATAATTGAATTGTATTTTGTCAGAACTGAATACCAATTAGCTGATATGTTTACTAAAGCAGTATCTTGTCAGACGAATTGGTATGAGATGTTTGACTCCAGCAGAACTAGAGGTTTTGGCAAATGAACCTGCTTGATATTCATCAAACATCGACTTGTAAATATTTTTGAGAAAAGAAAATTACAAAAACATAAAATCAATAAAAACAAATACAAAAATATAAAATTTCAAAAAGAAAATACAAAACCAGAAAAATAAAAAAAGTTCCAAAAAGAATCTTCTCGACATGTCTCTTGGAATCGATAACATTTACGTACCTAGAAATGTTGATTAACATCGAAACGGACGTGTAAATGAAGTTCGAGCAAGAGTTTCAAATGCTTTCAAAACATGTTATTTATATTTTTTCTTTATGACTTATAATTGCTCTCAGATTGCAACTCGGACCCGAACGACAAAGGAGAGTGTACGTTTCAGTGCACTTATCCTTAACATTAGAAGAGAAGTCTTCTAACATAATGTTTTTCAAAATGTTGAACACAATTTTCAAGAATTTCACAATGACAATTCATAATCTTTCAAAATTATGTGTTCAACACTCCATCCCTCATCAAGTTTTATAAGACAATTCTTCTACATTTGGTGTCATTTTCAAAATGAGTCAATGTTTGAAGGGGAGTTTTTCGAAAAACAAAGTTTTAATAATTTTGGATACATCATAACATGACAATTCTTATGTATTCAAAACATTATCAAAAATCTTAATAACAAATCAGGAATAATAATGACTACTCAATAGATTGTATGTTATAAGACGATTAAGTGTTTGAGCAGAATTTTTTAAGAATTCTTCAAAGACAATTCATAATCTTTCAAAATTGTGTGCTAAAAAATGCTAACCCTCAATTTTATATTTATTTTACAACTTGGTATCATTTTTTTGGTGTCAAACATATGTAAAATTGAGGGGGAGCAAGTTAATGTTCCATATAATTCATGTTGAAATAGTTTTCTCTCCATGGGAGTTTCATGATAAATTTTAATCACTTGGTATTTCAAAGACTAAATGAATTGGTATTTAAAATAAGGGGAGACATGTAATTAAAATGTGATCTAGAAAATAATAAGTGATCTAAATGACTCAAAGTGCTTTATACTATTTGGAAAAGGTTTTATGGTTACGATCTTATACCCAACAACATCTTAATTCATGACGATTCTAAAGTCATAAGGTGGTTAGGTTAGGTATTAGTCCTATGATCCAACCAGAACCAAATGGATCTACCCAAGGACACTCCATAGTTAGAAATAGTAGTCCTTAGGTATGATTGGAGATGAATGAGAATACGGGAATATTACCGACTAAGATTGAGCTAGCACTGAAACAATCATAACAAGGTGTTAGTAATGACGTCCTTGTAAGCAATGAAGGGGTTAAAGTAAATAAAAAGAAATGTGTAGATAAGGGTTATAAAGAAAGTAGCCCCTCCACACAATTTAGGCAGAAACCGATCAATACATAATCTATCGAGTTTTTATAATATATTTCCTGATAATCAAGAATGACATCATTTCCCACAAGATGCAATGCACAACCCTCCCCAACCATTCGAGTTTCTCTCAATAGAAACTTATCTCATTTGTCACGGAGATACACACGACTTCTATTAACTCTCTCACTCTGAGTTGTTGATATTGAAGGTGTGGCAGTCTGCTCCAGCCTCCGAGTACTAAAACCAAAATGCACTAATCGAGTCTAGAGCCAAGAGATCAATAAATAAATCTCATTAGGACACATTTCATGACAAACACTTGTTAAACACCGATAAGTTCACAAGTTGTTAACAAGAGTCCTACGCATTATCCTTGTGATTTTGCCAGAACATCCGAGTGATACTTAAGTATTCACTGTGAAGATAGAAATCCTGCTTGAGCCAACATCAAACAAGCTCTTGGTAGGTGACTTGCGAGATTCTATATGAATCAAGCTTGTGTCAACTGGATATCAATTTGGTCCAGTAAAATGAATTGACAGTTTAATCAGAAAGATAGTAACTATATGATTCACTCTTACCGTGTTGTCTGCTTTGAGATGCTCCGGTAACAAGAAAGGCTATTGCAGCTGTAAAACCCTGTTAAGAAGATTCATCTTTGGATTTCCTATCGAAATATAGGCAGTATTTATACTGATTAACGGGGAACCGTGGTTAATGCAACCTTATTCGACAAAGTGACAAAGACACTCTCGTCCATATCTTTTGATTATCACTAACATAAACTTACAGGTTATACGGTGGGTGTCGATTCACTTAGTGGATGCTAGTGGTGGTATGGTTGAACGTGTAACCCTTACGAATTTTCCAATATCATTATGTTCTATTTAAATCCTTTGACTTCTTGATTTTACTATTTCAGTCAGAGCAGTTACCGTGTAACGGTAGTCAGTTTAGTATCAATTTGATCATTAGCTCACTCATTCTCTTTAATTATCTTTTGTGGATAATTATATCTATATTTGATCAATTTCTGGGAGGTTGTCCCGCAAACGGCTTAAAATGTCAAACTACGCATTCTGACACATCCGTTAATGGTCCATATCAAATCTAAAACAATTTAACTTTATTACCTATGGTGTAAATATTCAAAGTTTAAGTAAATACATTTTTATATTCGTTAAAAATACGAGGAACTTTCGGGTCACATTTTAATCACGAGCTATGATCCATTACGGGTTTGGTCCCTTGACCAACATTTCCTTAGTTTGACCAAGGGACTAAACCCGCAATGGATCCAAACCACAAAGGACCAAACCCGTAATGGATCAAAACCACAAGGACCAAACCCGTTGAAAAAAAGCACAGGGACCAAATATGTTAGATTCGGCAAACCACAAGGACGATTTATGTAATTCAATTTCGAACTACTATTGGGCTTAAGGCCTAATAAGTGAAAAACTAGTTATTTTAAGTGTTTCAAAACGGATTTTTATCGATTTATACTTGTATATATTAAAATAATAAAAGTAGTCGTTTGAAAAGCGCGTTTTGATAAAACGTCACAAAAACATAGATTTTGGCATTTTGTCAGAAATTGATGGATTTAAGGGAAGTGTTAAAAATAAGGTTTGAAACTTTGGTAAATGCTTTATAAATGAACGGGTCATGCTAAATTTTAAAAAAATACTATACTTAGAAAATATTTCACAGAAACTTGTTTTCTCAAAATCCGACAAAAAGACAAAATAATAAAATATTATTATTTTAATAAATCGGCAAAAAGACGAAAAACATATATTTTACAATCTTATAAAATATAAAATTTCTAAAGGGTTGTTAGTGTATTTAAAACGTGTCACTTCTTATAGTTGTACACATAACTAGATCATTTGGGATTACCATATAGATAACCGAAACGCATTGCATATTATCTAATTCTTGTTGGGGTCACTTATCTATTTTCTTTAAAATAGTATTGTGCATAACATTAATGAACATACTTCAACTTATCTTCTTCGAGTCTAAACCATTAACCATCACATAACCAGTAACATTAAAAGCGATTGTACAACACACATTTTGACTCCTATGCATCAACCCTAATCATACATTTGAAAACACATTTCTGAATCGAACATTAACTGTATTATGTCGTGTCTGGATGCATACAATTGTTTGATCATAATCACAACTACTTATCATCTTTATTAAGGTGAGTTCTCGTAGCCCCACTTTTTAACTCTTTTTCGTTGGGGGAAAATGATACTCAAATCTATTTTGAACATGTTTTCATCACTGTGCAAAACTACTATCATTTTGGACAATGCTATGTGCCTATGACTGCCATGTGAATGACATGAGGACTATTTGAACAAGTTCTACGGAACTAATCATTTCATGCAAGGTTCTATGTGAACCTGTGCATAAGATCATTTTGCCGACCTATGTTAGCTCCAGCTAGTAGGCCCTAGGTGCGGAGGACAATAAGCGCTCAAACCATTTGCGAATGGTTGGTATCATTGAACTGCTATGAATCTATTTGAAATGGTATGATCATACTTATCAAACACTATGGTAGCATGGGATTGCTATGTTGGAATCTAAATCTATTGCATGCATTCTGCTTTCATATTGCACAATTGTCCACAACTTAAACTATATCACAACAACTGGGTTTACCTCTAAACCTACGAGCTCACCAACGTTATGTTGACCTTTAAATATCATTTTTAGGTATCATGAATGATCATTGAAACCATGTTAGAAGGCTTTAGCAGACCTAAAGGCATCCTTTATTGATCATTATCTTGAGAGATTTGCATTTGAGACTTTGAATCAGTTTAGCATTTTGGATTATTCTTAAGGCATGTATTACCCTATGCGTGGGAGCTTGGTTTTGTAATACTTAGACTTGTGATGTGTTCTTTTGACTTGTCTTAACTTAAGTTTTGTACTTGTTATCGAAGGACGTCGTGATATTTATGATATGCATTTTTAGATTTCTCTATATTGTTATCTTGTGTTATGAAGATTAATCCTCCGTCACGCCTCGTGTTTCTACTTTAGTCGGGGTGTGACAGATTGGTATTCAGAGCTAAGGTTATAGAGAATTAGGTGGTTTGGCCGAGACTATAACCTAAGAACCTTCATATAGTTTGGATAATAGGATCTACGTGTGCGGTTTCCGCTTATATTCATCTATGCACGTAATTATCATCTATCGTCTTAGATAAGTTAATCACTAGGCTGTGTGAGCCAGATACCGAGTATAACTGGGGAAGGATACATATATAAGTACGGTGACCAACGTAATTATAGATGCATCATAACCGACGCGGACTTGGTGATCATGCTCACCCAAATCGGTGTTGACACCTTAAGATCGTAATTTGACCTATAGTGTATTAGGATCGTCTATATGCGAATCTCCCTCCTACCTAATGTTACCTATATCCTCCCTCATGTAGATAATTCCGTCAAGGATGAAGTAACACAAAGACAGTGGCTAGATCAATTGCATTGCCCACAACGGTGGGGAAGGACTGGTGTTTCGGGCTCGGCTATAGAGGAGGTGAACGAACTGGAGTACACAGGCAGAGTTTTTGGTGGACGAACATGGTGATCCAAGTATGGTCAAGGATGGTAACAGAGGTATCGGAACTCGAATATGGGGTGGCGTGGGACCAAAGTCCTCTGATTCTCCAACGGTTATCGCTTCAGCATTTGCAAAACATGCGTTATAATTATAGCCAACAACTTCCAGGGTGATTGTGTTTGGAATTTAGAGTAAACAACAATCGATGTGTTTGTTCATACCAAGGAGTTTATGGAATGTTCCAGAGGACTTTCCCATAATTGATAGGAAGGGTGGTGCGATAGCTTACACTCGTTGGATTTAGAAAATGCAATCAGTCCAGGACATGAGTGGTTGTGGAGATAATCAAAAGGTCAAGTACACTGTCGGTTCATTTATCGGTAAGGCACTGACATGGTGGAACTCCCAGGTCTAGACTAGAGGTTAGGTTGTCGCTGTTGGAAATAACCTGAGAAGACTTTAAGACTTTGACGAGAGAGGAGTTCAGTCCAAACAATGAGATGCAAAAGCTGGAAACAGAGTTTTGGTGTCAACGCATATGGCGGAGGAATGTCCATGCGCGCTAACTGATTCGAATACATGAGTTTGCTAGGTTAGTCCGTTTTAGTTATCCCTGAGTACTAAAGGATGAGGAGGTACATCTATGCCTTGCTCCTCAGATTCCCAAACCCTGTATGTCGGGCTAGAAAGTGTGCCACAACAATTAAGTGTTGTACTAAAAGTTGGAATGCTAACTGAGAGGCAATTCGGAAGGGATTATCTTTTGAAGAAGAATACCAAGAAGAGGGGAAATAGTGGGGAGCCTAATAGGTATGGAAATGCTAGGGAAGATAACAAGAGATCTAGGATTGGGAGGGTGTTTGCCATAGTCACTAGCCCTGCTAGGAAAGAGTACATGGGTACGGCACCCAAATGTACAAACTATAACTATCACCATCTACCAGAGGTGCCTTGTCGTATGTATACGAACTGCAATTGCTTTGGGCATTTTGCTAAAAGGATAGCAAGGGTTAGGGGACAAGGATGGTGATTTTATTTGACATGATGAAACCGATTGCAGCTTGTGGAGGCTGTGATTTGCATGTCTGGTAAGTACTTTATCATTCAAGGCAGACAAGACCTAGGTGGAACGAACACCAGGATAAGGAGTTAATCATCCAAATCAATCTTTGGCTGTTGATGGGGGTTAAGGTCGTGGAAATAATGGCAACCAGACACGTGGAAGGGGATTCATGCTGGGAGCATAGGAGGCTCGCTAGGACCCAAACATTATGACGAGTACGTTCACTTGAAACAATCACTAGCTACAACTTATTAGATTTCAAGGTTGCGATTATAGTTTTGTTTTCTACTACTTTCATACTTCTGTTAGACTTAGAAGCCGTAACCTAGGTTTAGCTATGAGATTGACATTAGGCGAGCGGATAACTAAGTTAGAGATCATAAGGATTATTAGATGGTTTTTTTGCAAAGTAGAGATAGCAGGTCATACATTTGATATCACTTGTTACCGTTTCGACACGGGAGATTCGATTGGTAATTTTTTTTAACAAAGAATAGACTGGTTGTCCAAGGCATTATGTCCTGAGATTGTTTGCACAGAAGTTAGTTAGAATTCAACTACCATATAGTAATGCCTTAGAGTCTTAGGAGAAAGACAAAAGTATGGTGTGACAGCTATGAGGCAAGATGGAGAGCAGAAACTGGAAAGAAATTTTAAGGCGTACGTTGAAACTTTTTTTGAGGTATTCTCATGCACGACCTATCAGGATTAACACACCCCCATTGAGAAATCTAATTTCGGATGGACTTGGTCCCTGAAGCAACACCGGTTGCAATGTCTCCTTATCATTTGGCACCTTCTAAAATAGAGGAGTTGTCAAGTCACAAAACCTGCGTATAATTATCGCCAGCAACTTCCAGAGTGATGTTAGGAATGTTAGCGTGAACAACAATCGAGGTGTTTGTTCATACAAGGAGTTTATGGCATGTAACCCAAAGGACTATGATGGGAAGGGTGGTGCGATAGCTTACACCCATTGGATTTAGAAAATGGAATCAGTCCAGGACATGAGTGGTTGTGGAGATAACCAGAAGGTCAAGTATACTGCCGGTTCATTTATCGGTAAGGCACTGACATGGTGGAACTCCCAGGTCCAGACTAGAGGTCAGGAAGCCGCAGTTGGCATGACCTGATAAGACTTTAAGACTTTGACGAGAGAGGAGTTCAGTCTAAACAATGAGATGCAAAAGCTGGAAACGGAGTTTTGGTGTCACGCCTTGGTCGAGGCTGTCCATGCCGCGTACACTGATCGAATCCATGAGCTTGCTAGGTTAGTCCCTTATTTAGTTATCCCTGAGAACAAAAGGATTGAGAGGTACATCTATGGCCTTGCTCCTCAGATCCCTGTTATGGTGGCAGCAATGGTGCCAATAACAATTCAGAGTGTTGTACTAAAAGCTGGAATGCTAACCGACGAGGCAATTAGGAATGGATCTTTGAAGAAGAATACCGAGAAGAGAGGAAACAGTGGGGAGCCTAGTAGGTATGGAAATGCTAGGGACGATAATAAGAGATCTAGGATTACGAGGGTGTTTGCCATAGTCACTAACCCTGTTAGGAAAGAGTACATGGGTACGGCACCCAAATGTACAAACTGTAACTATCACCATCTACCAGAGGTGCCTTGTCGTATGTATACGAACTGCAATTGCTTTGGGCATTTTGCTAAGGATTGTAGGGTGGGGCCAATGATGGTAAATCTATTGAATGATAGAAACCCGATTGCAGCTCGTGAGGCGTGCTTTGAATGTGGTAGTACTGATCATTACAAGGCAGCATGCCCTAGGTTGAACCGAACACCAGGATAAGTAGGTAATCTTCCAAATCAATCTTTGGCTGTTGATGGGGGTTAAGGTCGTGGAAATAATGGCAACCAGACACGTGGAAGGGGATTCATGCTGGGAGCAGAGGAGGCTCGCTAGGACCCAAACATTGTGACGAGTACGTTCACTTGAAACAATCACTATGCTACAACTCTATTCGATTTCGGTGCCGATTATAGTTTTGTTTCTACTACTTTCATACTTCTGTTAGACATAGAGCCCAGTAACCTAGGTTTTAGCTATGAGATTGAAATAGCTAGCGGACAACTAGTAGAGATCAATAAGATTATTCGAGGTTGCAAATTAGAGATAGCAGGTCATACATTTGATATCGACTTGATACCGTTTCGACACGGGAGCTTCGATGTAATTGTAGGAATGGACTGGTTGTCCAGGAACAAGGCCGTGATTGTTTTCCACGAGAAGGTAGTTAGAATTCCACTACCAAATAGTAAAATGCTTAGAGTCTTAGGAGAAAGGACAAAAGATAAGGTGAGACATCTCATGAGTGCAAAGGCTGGAGACCAGAAACTGAAAGACATTTTTGTAATTAGAAACTTTTTCGAGGTATTTCCTGACGACCTATCAGGATTAACCCCTCCCCGAGAAATCTAATTTCGGATTGACTTGGTCCCTGAAGCAACACCGGTTGCAATGTCTCCTTATCATTTGTCACCTTCTAAAATGGAGGATTTGTCAAGTCAACTCAGAGAACTCCAGGATATGGGTTTCATTTGACCAAGTTCATCGCCATGTGGAGCACCGATATTATTCGTCAAGAAGAAGGACGATTCTTTTAGGATGTGTATCTGATATCATCAAATAATCATTTATCCCACGATTCTTTTAGGAAGTAAAGTTGTTTAATTCTTATTTATTAGTGTTTTAGTTTAGTTTAAATTGCATAATTATGTGTTTATTTGTGTGTTTATTTTCCTGCATTGTATATTTTGCATATTGTGTGTTTGTGTGCATTGTTATAGCCTGCTATAACATTCCGACATGAATACTCAATACGGCATATTCATCTTCTTGGATACGACGTATAAAATTTTTCTAAACCAATACAACTTATTCGACTCTATCATAAATACGGCGTATTCAGTTTACTAAATACGACGTATTAAGCTATTTGACAATTTTCTTTCCTAGCGAATTTATTACAGGTTATAATGGACTACCCCAACATTACTATAGAGGATTATATCAGGCTTGAGGATGAAAAAGCTCTTAGGCGTGGTACGGTGTATAATTGGGAAACTGCTAAGTATGGTAAGATCTGGTATGATGAAGATGTTCACGACCTCAGATCTGTTGAAACTAAATTCCCAGCTATAGTCTTTAATGACGCGTTAACGTCTGAAGTAATGCCCTCGTGTGGACCCTCGGTAAGTCCTCTTAACGACAATTAAATTGACTTTAGAATATCGTTTGACGAATCCGACGATGAAGATTACACGGTAGTTTAT